>JASCZW010019393.1:0-13827 GCA_034211315.2 Aedes japonicus
CTTCCTCCCTCACTCCTCCCCCCCCTTCTTCACACACTTCTTCTTCTTCATGCATCAATTGCTCTCTATTTTTTTTTCTTCTTCTTCACACGCACATTTCTTCTTCACACATTTTCGCTTCTTCTTCTTCTTCACACATTCTTCTTCTTCTTCTTCCCTCTTCTTCAAAATATAAACACTTCTTCTTCAAACGATTTTTTTTTTCTTCACACACATTATTTTTTTTTTTTTTTTTTTTTTTTCTTCTTCTTCTTCTTCTTCTTCATCTTCTTCTTCATCACATTTCTTCATCTTTTTCTTCTTCTTCTTCTTCTGTCTTCTTCACACACACATGATTTTTTGATTATCAAAACATTTTTTTTTTTTAACATCTTCACAAATAAATAAAATTGGATCAAATCAAACCGTGTACCTGCAAGCAAACAATAATATCATCGGTCCCAAGCTAGGTCCCAAGCTTAATAATGCGCCCCTAATAATGAACCCACACGAACATACTCTCAAATATTCTGTCAAAATAACACAGCAAATCAAAACAAAATGTACAGCAAGGTGCTGGCTTCAAGGTGTACTTCGGACCAAGGGGTTCTACAACAGTGAACCAATTTCAAATCGCTAGTTGCATATTGATTGTTGATTCAACTCTCATTCTTGCACTCAAGGTTAAGTTTAGTTTATAATTATATGACTTGGATCGTTTCAGTTTGTTTGATTGGCATTCAAATTGACTCGTATCATTGACTGTGTTCTATACCGGAGTAACCTGACCGTGGATTGACGTTTCCCAACAGTAACCATCCATATAAGCATTTCAATATTTATGTTGTAGATTTTCCCATCATCGTCCATTACCGCAAATGAGTGCTTGAAAGTACTGGTTGTGCTTTTAAGTTTTAAAATGCCACTGAAATTACGGAATAATCGGGAAGCTGAATAAACCTTTCGACCTGGTAGTTGCACTCGGTTATCGCCATGAAAGTTAATTGAAACTGTTTCAGAAAATACTTCTTTCGCTTCGAGTTCCGTTCTGCTTGGGAATATAAAGTCGTCGCTATGAGTCGAATCTAAGTAATTATCGACGAGTTCGATTCCTGTAGTCACAAATACGAATGCAGAATTTCGGGTATCAGTTAGGTTCGAGCGGGAAATTTCAGTGTCGTCACTATGAGACGTATCTCACTCAGGATCAGAAGATTATTCCACCGGATCTAGTTGGACAACTTTGGCTGGTTGATTTCATATTTCTGGTTGTAATTCGTCCATCTCTTCGAAAGTGGTACCGATGCTGACAAACTTGAATACATTATTTCGGAGGTTTGTCCAATCGAAGAATTGTTGTTCGCCCACAGGTATTCCCACCCTCTGCAACATCATCACGTAATTGCCGTTTCGTTGCGAGCAGATAAACAAAACAATGAAATTGACCGTGCTACTAGATCGATCGAAAATTGCAAATCGCGGAAATCGAGATTATTCACTTTGAAGTGATGCAGTTTGATTCAAATTTGCTGCGCTCGATATCAGTGAGACACCCCTAGACTCTATGTCTAAAAGTTGGTACATAATCCAGACCGAGTGCAGACAATAAACAGCCTTTCAATGACAATATGGCATACATTAACAATGTGTGTTAATGTAGAGGTTGTATGGTGAAAATTAGATTTAACTATTCGATAACAATAACATGAAATGTGATATTATATCTTGCATGCAAAATATAGTTTTGACTATATAGCAAATGTTTTTTTGTTATGCGGGTATATCACAGACAAACAAACATAACGCATTGATCATTTTCTACTATAAATCATCGTCACTAAAACGCTAGCGTCATCTGATGAGCACATTGTGATGGGCGATAAAGCTGAACAGATGGCGATAGTGTGCAAACGTCAAACGTAAGTGAATCGACTATGCGCGCTATCTGTGGCGATACTATTAACATTTAAATTAATCGTTAAATGCGTGATCGATGAAGAAACCGTAAGTGTTATGTCAGTTTGTCTGTGGCTATATCATATAATTTCATAATATTTGATATAATTCTAAAAAGCAGTGGTCGACAACCCAGCTACTATAGAGTTTACCCTAGTAACCAGTAGCCCTGAACAACACTAGTGCAAAAAACCTTTTAAAGTTCATTAAATATCCTTATGAAAATTAGCCACAAGAAAACGGTTTGAATTTCATAACTTTACCTTATGAATTTCTAAAATTGTTGTTATAACCACTCCTGATGGTTTACTTATTGCAACCGTATGAGTTTCATTTTACAACCTTATGAAATTTATGTGGTGGTTCTATGGTACACATATGCGTTAAATGGCTAATTAATTTGTTAATTTAAATACTTCATAATAGTTTTCATTACATTCTACTGGAATTTCCATCCATGAAAAACTACAATGCACCTCAGTATGAAAAACATTGATTTTATTCTTCATTTAAAATTTTTCAAATGCGAATTGAACAGGGTTACCGATAACCTTGGACGGAACCACCTGTTCGTAACCACAATTAACCGCCCTCTTTTAAATAGTCCTCCTCGGTATTGCGGTCACTACTCTCACGATGATCTCCCCTTGTGGATAGGGTTTGACGGTGGCGATAGTGATCCTTCATTGTAATCTATGAGTCATTCTGATAAAAGGTTGTCATTCTAATATAAACACGGTTTCAATAAATAACGATATTACAGACTTACTTTTCATTACAGCGTTATGGCGGTCGTCTTTTGTCTGCAGCCTTTGCTTATTTCAACGCAAAAGTTGAACATGCGTGGCGTGAGTGTCATCCACAAATGGAGCATTACCGTGCATAATTCCGCGAATACAACATCCCAGCAATTGAAAACGTTCTTGAAGAAAATGCTGTTGAGGAATATTGAAAGATTGAAATAAAGTATGCGATACAATGGCAAAATATTGGGACTTTACCTGTTTTACGATGGTGTTTTGTGCGGTGCGGTGAATATTTGATTGGGAAACCGATCACACTCTAAGCCAACAATACGATGACAGGTTCCAGGGCACGAATCTGATCAGCAGGTCGTCCAGGCAGATTTTAAAGATGTCACAAAAGGTCTTTATGGTTCCGATGCAGTTGGCATAAGTCAGGAGAACCGAGATGAGGACACCCTTCAACGTATCAGTGGAGCCGGATGTGTGCATGATATTGCCGGTCAATATTAAACTACCGACTGAAATGGGAAAATTAATGCGAAAAAATGAATGAAAAACAACATGCATTAAGATGCGCGTTTATCTTTTCACGCACATCCCATGCATACACAAGTCGGATCAATCCTTGGAGGCTTTGAATTAGCACGTCCAAGTAAGGCGATTGTAATACATTTAATATATTACCTAATTTAGGGTTTCCAGTGATTGGTTCACGTCATCGAATTGTTTCTTTATCGTCTGTAAGAATTATATCAGCTCGGAAACATCAGGATCTTCAGGATTTACCAAGCGTACCAAAACAATAACTTGCCGCTCGGGTTTTGCCATTTCATACATATACCTTATGATTATTATGCACAGACAACAGTCATGAACTTCATAAGGCAGTTTAATGAAAATGATAAGAATGCCTTGAGATAACCATTACTATAAACTAAGAGAACCATAGTTGAACACATGGATGTTATGAGGGCCTTATGAAATGAAAATCACAATGAGTTTCATAAGGCAAATTTTATGAGTTTCGATAGGTTTTTTACGCCAGTGTAACACAAGCACGGAAGTTTTGAAGCCTGGTGTGAAAACTGTATCGTTCGCCTGGCTAGCATCACGACAAAGCTTCGCGTCGTCTTTGGTGCTTCGTATCCCATTGGTATCGAAGTCTCGTTGAACGATGCCTGATTGTGGGACCTATGATTCAAGAAGAACTGTATAGTCTCATCCTCCAATTTAGATTACCTTGCTTCGTCATCGTTTTTGACTTAGAAAAAATATTGCAGCGCATCGCGTTTCGAGCTTCCTCTTAGAACTCCTTACTATCCTTCGAATTGCTGACGGTTACTTACGGTACCGCGTCGGCTCCGTTCCTTGCGACCCACTGCCTCCAGCAACTTACGTCCAAAGGTTAATTGATTTATCCAATAGCTGCTAGATTGTTATTCAAAAACAACGCCGGCTTCTCATCAAGCTTCTGCAATCGACAGGAATCAAGCTGTACAAATGGGCATCGAACAGTGCACGATCTTCCGGAACATTCCAGCAGAAACTCGTTTCTGGAAACTTTGGGGCTGCTTTGACATCCAGTGACGTATTTAATTTAAAAATTCGAAGATTCTGCGATAGCCAAATGATTTATAATTTTCGATCCTCTTGGTTTATTGAGAACAATAGTTCTCAGATTAAACCTCTTGATGCAGGAGTTGTGGATGAAAAAAGTTACATGGCACACTACTGAATGACCTCAACCCTCGAGATGCTAGACTTTGTTGACTTTTTTTTGACAATAAAACAAAATTGTTGAAAAAAAAATGAAAGCAGTTGCTTTGTTTTTCTAGTACTCCTCTGAGAATGATATTCTAGTATACATGAAACTTGTTACACTGAAAATTTTGACTAGGTGCGTTATGAATAAATCGTAATTAGTCCGTGCTAATACCAACAATCAATATGCAACTAGCGATTTGAAATTGGTTCACTGTTGTAGAACCCCTTGGTCAGAATTACACCATAGACTAACTCTAAGACCAGTAGGTCCCATACAAAAACGATTTTTTTCTTGGCTCAGTCAGTACTAGAACATCGTCCCAAGCTCGGTCCCAAGCTCAATAATGCACCCCTTATAATGAACTCACATGAACACACTCTCAAATACTCTGTCAAAATAACACAGCAAATCAAAACAAAGGCGCAAATATGTATAACACGGTGCTGGCTTCAAGGTGTAATGCGGACCAAGGGGTTCTACAACAGTGAACCAATTTCAAATCGCTAGTTACATATTGATTGTTGATAATGCCCCCCTAATAATGAACTCACATGAACACACTCTCAAATATTCTGTCAAAATAACACAGCAAATCAAAACAAAGGCGCAAATATGTACAGCAAGGTGCTGACTTCAAGGTGTATTTCGGACCAAGGGGTTCTACAACAGTGAACCAATTTCAAATCGCTAGTTGCATATTGATTGTTGATTACACCTTGAAGCCAGCACCTTGTTATACATATTTGCGCCTTTGTTTTGATTTGCTGTGTTATTTTGACAGAATATTTGAGAGTGTGTTCATGTGAGTTCATTATTAGGGGCGCATTATTAAGCTTGGGACCGAGCTTGGGACCGATGTTCTAGTACTGACTGAGCCAAGAAAAAAATCGTTTTTGTATGGGACCTACTGGTCTTAGAGTTAGTCTATGCTAATACCAACAATCAATATGCAACTAGCGATTTGAAATTGGTTCACTGTTGTAGAACCCCTTGGTCCGAATTACACCTTGAAGCCAGCACCTTGTTATACATATTTGCGCCTTTGTTTTGATTTGCTGTGTTATTTTGACAGAATATTTGAGAGTGTGTTCATGTGAGTTCATTATTAGGGGGGCATTATCAAGCTTGGGACCGAGCTTGGGACGATGTTCTAGTACTGACTGAGCCAAGAAAAAAAACCGTTTTTGTATGGGACCTACAGGTCTTAGAGTTAGTCTATGCTAATACTGCACGACAGTTCTCAAAATTGCCATGAAAAAATCAGACTGACGCCGGTGGTTTCCAGTTCGCACATCGACCCGGTGTTCTCCGTCGTTGTCAAGGGGGTTTTCTCCCAGGAATCCGATTTCGAGAATGAATTGTTGGACGATGGATCGGTCGTCGACGGGGTTTGCTCGGACGGATTTATAGTTCGGATCCGATTCGCTGCGGTGAGAGATTCGTAATTGGAAGAAAGTCGACTGTTGCTATTGTTCGTTGGGGTTTTATGCTGCTTCATTGCCAAATTGCTGGTTCTATCGGTAGAAAGAGTACTCTGTCAGAGCGTACTGCTATAAGGTTAAAACTTCGAATGTAATCTCCACACACAAAAAATAAATATTGTATTATTAAAAGCTTAGCACTTTACTTCTGAAAAGAGTTTATTTTTCATTAAATTAAAAGTAAAATCATCTACTGCGAAAGTTTTGTGTTTGAATTGAAAATATATTTTTTCGGTTCAGTGTGTAAATTTAAAAGTATGTCCCTTTACCATGAAAATTGTAGAACTGTCAAATCCACCAACACAAAGGAAGTCGTCGTATGGATTTTTTTCTCTGTTGTCAAGTAATACAAAAGCTTTACATTCAAAATGTTTTTCGCCCCAATGAATCGCTTATCAGGAAAGTTCACAAACTTTCAGCGTTATTAGGTTCCGAACAGACCATGCAAACGGAATATGCCATGTCACTGATAATAATTCCATCTTTTTTTGCAGCGGTGCCACAAGCGACGACGAGCGGCAGCAGATGCTGGCTCAGGTGCATTCGGAAGATATGGGGAAAATCTTTCGACTTGGATCTTCCGGGATGGAAACATTGGTGATTGAACAACGCCAACCTCCGGTCGCTATGAAAGTTTTAATAATTCATTTGAAAATTAAAACCCTTTTTTAAATTATTTGTTCTTTCAATTCGAGTTTCAATCAAAACAGCATACATTCATTTTGATTGCACAATACTTTCTAGTTGAAAGTTCATTTTCAAATAATAGTAATTTACTCTCATTTTCAAATATGCCGCGGAGTGGATTTGACAGTTCTACAATTCATCTGAAAAGAAAACTTTTTATGTTAAAAGTATTTTTACAGCATACTTTTATTTTAATTGCACGACACTTTCTGGATGAAAGTTTATTTTGGAATAAAAATAATTGGCTTTTATTTTCAACGATGCTACGGTTTCGATTTGACAGTTCTACAATTAGTTTTAAAAATTTCAACTTTTAAATGTAGAGCAGCAAAATTTTGAATTGACGGTTTGAAGGTTTTGGTTTCGAAAGTAAACCGCTTTCTACGAAAAAGAACCAACGCAACTTTTCAATTTTAGCAATGGTTTTTTTAATTTTTATAATCATTATTCTTTGTGTGCATTAAAAATACACCAACGAGTATCACCTTAAAATACTCTACAAATCGCTGCACTAATAAAACGTAACACAGAACAATATTCGTGAACAGCTTAAATGTTTTCCCGGACTGATGAAAAAAAATCAGGCCGACTTTGACAGCAAAACCCGATTTTTTTTCTATCAAACAGCGACATCTTAGCTGTGTTGTTATATTCACCAATTGCCTTTGGTGACTGAATTTGATGAGTTGCGCTGTCAGTTTTTGTGTCATATCGTGCCCGCGTGACACATGATTCATGAGTTTGATACACAGTTTTTGTTGCACATATATTTGAGGATGTGCGTGTACTGAAATAAATTTATTGTTTTCGTACACACTCACACATGATAGTGGGAACTAAAGACAAAATCAAAATAAACTGAATTTGAAATCAACTTGGAGTAAATATCTCGGTACACAGAGACAAATTTGGTAGTCAATTTTACCATTATTGGGGGTTAGGATGACTTTTGCAGTATAGTGATTTTGAACTGACTATGATCATGGTCAAAACGCCAATCAAAAATAGTTGATTCAACATTTACCATAATATCGGAATAGTCCTTGTTATCATGATCATAGTCAAGAATGCCTTGAACGTGGTGAATTCGTCCATTTTCATGGTTATTGTAACCATTATATGCAATAGTCATCTTGACCATGATTTAATTGTCGGTATAACGAGAGAATTTTTCTCAGAGTAGGCTTTGCTCCAATCATATTTGAGTTTATCTTAGTTTTTTTTTCTAAATTCTATACAGTACATTCAGATTTTGAAACATATTAAAATATATTTTCATGAGCTGATATAGTTTCGTTTGGATTAAAAATTATTTTTCAAACTGTAGAACGAAGGAAAAATCTTGGAATAAATGAAATGTGTCCCACTATACATAACCTCTTAATTAAGTTGGGTTAATACTTATAAAAATCTTAAGCCCTTGCTACATGTATAAAATATATACGGTTAACTATAATAAATAATTTGTTGATACATGATCATTTATGTAAAATAACTCATAATAATAATATTGATTAAATTTGTTTAGTTAATTTGTTCGATTTTGTTTATTTATTCTGTATATATTGAATTTTATTTTATATATGATATAAAATCACATGTTTATTAGTTTCTCGGCAAATTGTAAATCCAAGCAAATGTTGAATTAGTGGTAGTATTGTGACACAAAGACATAAATTATGAAGTTTAAGTATTTTTCCACTTTGTCGCGAATGAATTGATGATTATTAGCAAGATGAGGAAATGAAAAAAAATGAAGTCTAGAATCACGGTTCTCGGTGACAGTGAAATGAAGTGAAATTTCAACGCTAAAAAACCGCGAAAATTGGGTTACAGAATTGGCAGTTGTTTTAACTAGATTTATTTGATTGGCTACACATTTTGAGCCTAAGAAATGTCCACAGGAAAAGTAAAAAGAAATATAGTTTTTTTTTTGTACATTTATAGATGTATAGATGATCAACATTAAAGGCCGATCCGAAAGTTCGATCACAATTTATATAAAATTTCTCAGTTTATTTCCATAGTTATTACTACTTATTTTGCATAATTTGTCATGAAGACATTACACATTGATTTGACTTCGGTTGCGTCCTCTCAAGTAACATACCAAATCAGTGCTGTAACTGAAATTCCATCATCTTGAAGAAGATACTTTAGTTCAGCGGTTGGCACTGGTTCGTAGTCGAATCACGTCGCCGTCATGCTGTCCGTATTCTAATCTTTCTTATGGTCTATATTTTCACAATTCACAATAACCATGACAGGTTTCATCGTAGTGATTTTGTGTTCATTCCTCCATTTCTAGTACACATCTTGTAACTCTTCGTTCGTATAAACACTGATATGCACCTGTAAAATATGATACACGCAAAAAAATAAGTAGTTATATCAATTCAAAATAGGAATCAATTCAACTAAAATTTTGGTTTATATATGGACCAATAAAACTGATGAACTAATTCAACAAAAACTTTGAGTTGAAATAAAATTTCATGTTTTATAGAATTGAACATCGTGTTTTATTGCTCAAAACAAAATGTTTTGTTATTCCAACTAAACGCATTTGTTGAAATAATTATCAATGATGAACTAATTTAAAAAACCCATTGAATTGAAATAAAACTTCATGCTTTATAGAATTGAACATCGTGTTTTATTGTTCAAAACAAAATATTTTGTTAAATCAACTAAACGCATTTGTTGAAATAATAAACATCGAAGAACTAATACAATAAAACCATTTGATGGAAATAAAACTTCATGCTTTAAAAAACTGAGAATCGTGTTTTATTGTTTTAAAATAATTACCGCGCTATATTCCCCCAGCCAACTGGCGTGTTGGAAAGCATGAATCGGACATGGCAGGAAATGGACTTGTGCATGTGGTTGGATGCAGGACTCGGGAAGAACAGTTAGGGAAAGGTCGTCATAATGGCAGCTTATTTTCAAAATCGTCTGCAATCGGAAGTTTTTCCAGTTATCTACAAAGAGAATAATTAGTTGATAATCTGTTTTACAAATTATACTGTTTAAACTTACTTTAGAAAAACCGAGGCAGAGGCAGCAATATGGCTGCTATGAAATGTGCACTCATACAAATAATTTATTAATATTTACAATAAATTAACCATTTAAGTTTAAACGATGTTTAAAATAAGATATTTTTATAAATCAAATATTATTTAGACGAATATCACACAGCGGTGACTACACAGCAAAAAAAAAAGTAATATACATCAACGTAATTGATGCTAATGTATTAAAAACTGATGTAATCGAGAAAATACGATGCAAAATAACATCCACTTGATGGAATATTACATCGCTCTTCAAATTACATCAGAATAAAATTATTAGTTGCACGAATGTAAAAACCACATATCAAAACCAGAAATATTACACGAAAACTAATGCACATAAAGGACTCCACAAAAAACCTTGAATATTACACGATTTTGATGCTTTATCGCATTTAGCTGTTATGTAAAATTAAATCTTGCAACAATGCCAGACTTTTTTCCCCCTCTTTTGTGGCACAGACCTGTCGTTCCATATTAATTACTGCCAGACTTGTTCTTGTCTTTTTTCATCTCCGGAAACTATTATTTTTGTCAAAAGAAAATCAACCGCCACGGACATGAACAGACACGTCCGATCTTGTTTGTCGCTACCGAAGATCAAAATTCAAAGTAAACACCCAAAGCGTCCACATAACATTAAAAAAATCATATGTCTAACTTGTTCCTTTCCCTTATTTCCAGGAAATGCGACGCCGCCGCAATGAAGTGACTGTTGAACTACGCAAGAACAAACGCGAAGAAACCACCCTCAAGCGTCGTAACGTCCCGCAGACAACAGCCGAATCGACAGACGAAGACGACTACACTTCACCGTCCAATTTGCGCAAACTGGTAGAGAAGGCCGGAAACAGCGCCGACAATGACGGCAGCGGTACAGGCGGCACGTCGTTTGCTATTCTCGGATCGAAATCCTCCGATCTAAAACCTCCAATCGATTTTTGATACAGAGTGAAATTCTTCCGATCCTGGTTGGTTGCCTCGCGTGACGATAATCAGTTGCTCCAGTTCGAAGTGGCTTGAGCGTTATCAAACATTGCATCGGGAACATTGGCACAGACCAATCAGGTTGTACGGGCTGGAGCAGTTCCGCTGTTCTTGCGCCTGCTCCGATCCCCCGCTGCCAACGTGTGCGAGCAAGCTGTCGGCCCTGGGCAACTTCATAGGCGATGGTCCCTGCCTACGCGACTACGTCATCAAGCTGGGCGTTGTTCATCCTCTGCTGTCGTTCATCAAGCCGGAAAGTCCAATACCTTTTCTGCGCAATGTCACATGGGTTATCGTGAACCTGTGTCGTAACAAGGACCCACCGCCACCGGTTGATACGATTATGGAAATCCTGCCAGCGTTGAACATGCTGATCCATCATTCCGATATTAACATCCTAGTAGACACCGTGTGGGCCCTGAGCTATCTCACCGACGGAGGCAACGAACAGATTCAGCAGGTGATCGACAGTGGCGTGGTACCGAAATTGATTCCCCTGCTATCACACGTCGAGGTTAAAGTGCAGACGGCAGCCCTGCGGGCAGTTGGTAATATTGTCACCGGTTCAGATGATCAGACACAGGTTGTCCTGAACTGCGATGCCCTGTCTCACTTCCCCGCGCTGCTGAGCAAGGAAACTATGTGGTTCCTGTAAAATATTACCACTGGCAATCAGACACAGGTGCAAGCCGTCGCCAGACGCTGGACTGTTCCCCAAGATAATCGAAAACTTAAGCAAAGGCGAATTCCAGACGCAAAAGGAAGCTGCCTGGGCGATCAGCAACCTCACCATCAGTGGCAACCGGGAGCAGGTGGCGCGACTCGTCCGAGACGGTGCCATCCCTCCGTTCTGACACAACACACAGTCACCGACAAGTTTAAGCCGAACTTTCAAAAGTCACACCGTTTCATAGAAGATATCAGTTGTTTCCTCCCAAGCCTAGGCAAGCAGAAAGTGGGATTTAATCAGAAGCAAGCAAGCAGCGTTACCACTGAACTCTCGCTTTCGTTCAATGTGAAGATCGAAAAGGATGAAGGTTGATGTCAAATTTCCCATTTTTATAAATGCCTTCATGCCTTCTTCTTGGATTTTTTTTTTATTTCCGGAAGTTTTTTAAATTTCCAATCTAAATTTTAATAATAAAACAGTCCTTGTGTTTAAATTGCCGCTGTACACATTTTTTAATATCGAATAATATCCGAAAATTACATTTTTACTAAATTTTACATTGCTCCCTTTCCGTCGCGACTATGTTGTACGTCGCGATGATTCACGTTGTCTCGATGAGTTACGTTGCCTCGTTTACATCGACCAAATTACATCGATAAGCTGTGCATCATTTTATTGTGTACATCGAGACAACCTAACATTACACAATCGATGGAATGACCTATGTGCATCTGATTCTGTGTAATATTCAACAACTCTTTTTGCTGCAGGGATGCCAGATATTATTTTCAAATGTCTGTGATAAAAATTTGAAATGTCTGGGAATGCCTATAAAAGTCTGTAATTTGATTTTTACCAAATTAGACTTCTTTCAACGAAAAGTCGAAAGCGAGTTATGTCATTTTCTCTATATTGGGATTATGTAAACATTTCTGCATTTATTTCTTGGATTATATCGAAGACTTCCAATAACAAGACACAGCTCCCTCTCTGTTTCAGTCGACATGTTCGAAGCGCCCTCAACGTGTTCCAGAAACATTAAAAACGAATATGTAGTGTGAACTCATGTGAGTCATCGTCAGTGTGTTTGTTTCTGTATTTGTTTGATAGTTAAACTTTTGATGCTCTACATCAATAGTAAGGTTTATTTCTGTCAGACTTTGCTTATTCCGTTGAAAATGGGACGCCGAAAACCTGTTGTGTACCAGGATGTTTGAGTACTTCCAACGCAAGAAAGAAATCCTTCTTCCGAATAGTCGAGACCCACAGGTAATTGCAAGTTAATAACACTGGGCAAGAATTGTTGTGGTTAGCAGCATCTGTTTTCACTGAGTCCCACAAGGATGGATTTTTCTGGTGCTGGTGGAGATTGGCGCTCCTCGGTTGAGGGATTGCTGCACGAAGGATACACTTTCCAGGTCCACAAGGAATACTTATCGTCGAACTGATGCTCAGCCACACCACTACAGCATTATGATTCGTTGCTTATAATTTGCCAGTAGGTGTTGATTTGGTTGAGCTGCTGCATTTGAATATTTCCTGGTGCTGCTGCGTCAACCTTCAAGCAATCGAAATTACCTTATCTGTTGGAAACAGTCGCTTACTGGACAAGGGAGCACTTGGTTTTATAAACTCTGTTATGTAATACTATAATAATTACTTCCGATTATCCAATCCAGCAGCACACAAGGCTTGCCATTTCTTTTGCTAGAGCGTTCCTCCACCACCGTTCTTGTTTTAATTTCATTACCGAAAGAATAGCTCGGGACGACCGTTTACCATCCTTTGATCCTTTTATGGGTCCAGGTAACTTCCAGGACGGTGTGTATTGGACATCACAAGCATAGTTTTCAAATTAATATTGATTTCTAACCACTTCCACGACTCCATCCGCAAGCACAGTACAAGTTTGTTTTGATTTATGTTTTGACCGTTTGTCTTGAGCGCAGAAGATTACAAATACACACACATCAACCTTTGCTTGATCAAACACACACACACATTTATGTCATGTGTTCTTGAAGTCGTTCAGGGGCGCTACCGTACATGAAGAATACGGTGTATATGGGAATATTTGACACTTGTGTGTCTTGTTATTGGAAGTCTTCGATTATATGCAACTTTAAACTATTGTTTCATACACTTTTGATTGTTATTTTTTGTATTCTCCCCAGCGCGGAAGTAACGATTTTTGATGAAGTTAGCAGAAGCAGATAATTTCTCATCTCCATGCAAGCGTAGAGCGGACAGCAATTTTATTGCTGAACAAATAGACATGAAGAGAAAGTGTATTGATAGATCCGTATAGAGTAACGGCAGGCTTTGAAAATTCGAAAGAATACAAGATTGAAAACGAGCGGAGGGCATTTGAACGGTAGTATAAGATCAGGCACATACACCTTTGTCATACTAACCCATGCAGGAGAAATTTCAGGAAAATTTGATAATTTTAAGCGTCACGTAACTGAACTAGCAA
>JASCZW010019394.1:0-13836 GCA_034211315.2 Aedes japonicus
TCTATAGCAAGGAAACTTTTCATAGCAGTGGACTAATCAGAAAAACGATTTGATCAGGTTTCTATTGTTGTTTGTGATCCTCAAGCTCCTGTGTGAAGGGCTCCAAACATGTTTGGACGGGCCCGTAAGCTGAGACACCTACGCAAAACCCGTCAATATAGGGAAGAGAATCTCCTCCCAAACGCAAGTTCACACCCACAGCATTAGAATCGAACCCTCGATTGCCAGAATAAACCCAATAGATGGGGTCGAAATGATAACAATAGGGAGGAGGCAGTCCCATGCTTCCTATCCAAATCGTTCACTTGGGTGCCTTGATGGTCCCTCCGGTTCTCCGTTATATGTCATGGATATTTAGTATATTTTGTAGTGGTCATATGATTACTTACCTTATGTTAGAAAATTTTGGTGAAAGTAAAATTGGTTAGGGTTACCTTTTTTTACTTATTGCTCCGTGTCATCTCGATGCTTCTGCTTTTGAAGAGCTGACTTTAGGCAAAGGCCTATGTTGGTCCATGGTCTATGCATGATGTCATATGGTATTGCTCGTTGTCTTAGGATAGGAAAGAGAATAGGGGAAAGAAGAAAAAGCATTCGTTATTGGCAACATGCTATGCGCATATGAGATTATCATGGTGATATTCTCACAACGGCCTTTCAGAATGGTTCACAACGGTTGCATATCCTTTTGGGACGAACCCACACAATTGTGCGGGTTGACTAAAGTAACTTTACATGTTTTATTCTGCCACAATATCTATATTTTTCAAACAAATTTGATGATAATAGTTTAATTATTACTTCCATTTTTATAATCATGCTTTGGTTGGTGCATATGAAAGTCACAATGATTGGTTAAACATGAAGTTAACATACCTCGTAAAACACAAACAAGTTGTATCGGTCGTATTTTTGTTGTTATTCGTTTTTTATAAGTATACACACCTACTAATCAACAGTTTAAGATTTACTCTTTGAAATAGTGAACAAGAAGTGTCAATTTATCAACTTGCCAAAGATGTCTGGAGGGACAAAGTGGGACCCACACAATTGTGTGGGTGCCGTCCTTTACGCTGTCATTGTTAATAATGTAATACACATGCTACCCAGTTCAATAATTTAATCATTTTTAGTCAGCCCGTACTATTCCAGTAAACCCTGTGGCAATAATAACATCAATATCAATATTTTGATATCCGAAATTCATATCTGATGAGTCTGATGACGACAACGCAACCAGCACACAAGACCTTCGGATTACTCACCGAAGACGAAATTAACGACGCTCTGCATGCATTGGCGCACTGCCAACGAAAGCACACACGTTGAGAGCGACCACACATTGAAGACGCTGGATGGTCGATGATAAAGTTGGTGATGGCACACACAAAGTAAACAGGCCTGTAGGCTTGAGCCGTGATTTTGATTTCGAAACGAAAACTTTTCTCACAACCGTTCGTACAAAAAGTCTTTCGTTTCGAGATACAAAATACGGCCACTGCTTTCGACGTCGAGTGGTCGACTACACAGTTATCTCACACACACACACACACACACACACACACACACACACACACACACACACACACACACACACACACACACACACACGCACACACACACAACCCTAGTAGCATGCTTGTTGCCATTCGGTTGGAATAACATAAATATGACTTGCTAAGTCATAATCAAGTTACTACAACTAATTATGATCATAGTGTGCTACTTGGGTAGTCTCAATGACGTCGCTATTGTGTTGCATTAATGCCAACACCGATGATGCCGGGAGTGCTTCGTGCCGACAGGTTACTGTCTATTTCCCTTCATCCAGTGAAAGGCCTCGTCCACCAAATCAAATCATTCAACTCTTTTGGAAACGGTGGCGAGGCAATGCATTGGTTTTTCAAGTTAAATTGACACTAAGGCACTTCGGTACGACGCTTGAGCAGAAGAAGGTATTCACATCGGTGTTGAATGGAGCATTTCAAGAAGATTCAGCTGTTTCTTCTAGAATAGCTGAATGCTTCTCCAAATTTGTTTGAACAAGCTCTTATTCACACCGATGTTGCTGGTAGGCTGATTTCTTTTCTGTCTCTTTATTGGTAAAAACCTATGAGCTAGGACTGTTGCTTACGGCTATTTTTATATGCTTGGCAAAGACAAAGAGGTTACATTTGTAATACAATTTCTTCTCTGATTGGTCGATAGAAGCTCATTATTGAATGGCTCGGCGTACCCTAGACATAGTGACTCGATTGACTGTATTTCTTTTGTTCACGGAATGTGAGGCATGCTGTCAGTTTGATTTTGAGCTGGTACAGTACGGATCGCACACGAACAATGCTGCAAACGAGAGCGCACGGATCCATCAGTGTGCACGCACTAGGAACTTTCGCTGTTGCGAACAGGCCTGCTGCTTCAATATTCGAACACGTGGTGCATATTTCCGCATATTACTTTACATAGTTTTTTTTTCATATCTACATGCTCTTGGCCGGGAGGCGGTTCAACCGGCCAAACAGTGAAAAAGTATCTGGCAAACATGAGCTGAAGACAATGACGCATCGGCAGGGGCTGAATAAGATGATCAGCTCGATTTTCCCGGTGAATCGTGACGTGGCGGTGGTGATGGACGACGAGACCTATTTCACCCTGGATGGCAACGACTGGCAGGGCACTTCGTATTTTAGTTCCCTCACGAAGGAACAGAGCTCCGAGATGAAGTTCATTTCACACACCAAGTTCTCCAAGAAGGTGCTGCTGTGGCTGACAAACAGCGAGAAGGGGATGTCAAAGCCGCTCTTCTTTCGATCCGGACTGGGCCTTGAACGGGAAAATTTATAGTTCGAAATGCCTGCCGGAAGTTGCGTCGTTCATCAAGAAATACGACGCGGTGTTCTGGCCGGATTTGGCGTCGGCCCACTACTCGAAGCTATAGTAGGACGAGATGGAGCTGCTGAATATCGATTTGGTACCCAAGTGGTAGAAATTTTTTGTAAGTAAGCTTAAATAATTACCTTTTATGGGAAATTTATCAAAAGCAATTATCTGATCTAGTTTTTTTTATCATCATCCGAAAAAAGCCTTCATTTTTAATGCAAAAGTTATGTGAGAATCACAAAAGTATTTCTGAGCTGTTTTATTACAGTTTCTTTTGTGAAGATTCTTCCGGGAAGACCGAATACAGCTGGTGACCCTAGTAGCACACTTGTTGCGATTCGGTTGAGATAACATAAATATGGCTTGCTAAGTCATAATCAAGTTACTACGGCTAATAATTACCGTAGTGTGCTGCGTGAGAACACCATAAACCAGAAAATGAGAAAATAAAACCGTACGAAGACTTTATTTTATAACAAATCTATCAAATGGGACGAAGTTGCGTCCATGAAAAGACCCAATTTGGTGTTAATAGATCGACATTAAATCCTCATCCCTTGAAAGCTTTTGACTTGATAAAACTACAAGGTACAGCTCCTTCGGGTTGTTTGAAATGATGACGTAGGACTATCCAACTAAAGGTAAGCTGTTTTGATTGTACAATGCAACATACTTTGAATAAACCGTTTCAGGCCTAAATTTTTCCAAGCGTTATTATGCAAGCAATTTGGCGTATTCCAATTGATTTGGTGCTCAATAACATAGCAATTATTGAAAAAAGTAGTACTAATGTTGGGATATTCTATGCCAAAACAAACTAACCTAACTTTGTATAGTCCATAATCCTAACATATGTAGACCATAAGCTTTGAAAGACAATAAAAATGACGCTACGTTTACTACTGTATATCTTAAGTTCTGAATTCAAGGTCAGTCTTTATGAACTTGAACATCCCAAGGTAATCTGATAACAACTGGTGACCTTACAGAAGATTCACTGAATGTGTTGGAATGCAGTTCGTCACCTTTCATAGGTTATTAAGGTACTGTTACGACTGTAGATCCTAACTTGTAAACTCGAGGGCAGTTTCAGTGACATATAACATCCCAAGATATCTCATTATATATGTTTACGTTCAAATAGATTCACATAATTTGGTCAAATACATATTGTCACTTCGTTTAGTCCAGAAAGCTACAGCTGTAGATTTAAAGTTTTGAACTTCAAGATAGCTTGGATAACTTAGAACATCCGAAGATTATCTCATGATGTCTGTTGTTCTTCCAAGATATTCAACAAACATTTTTCAAAACACATCGTAGGTTTGAATAGCCTAGAAATATTTTTTTACAACTGTTAATTCTATGATAAGATCTCAAAGATAGTTTGGATGAGCTAGAACATGTCAAATTGCTTTATAATGTTTGTGTACTTTTAATAATATCAATTAAATAAGTTTGAACATAAATTGTAACTTTGTATTTAAAAAAATACTGTTACAACTGTACATCTTCTATACAAGTTCTGAATGCCAGGACAGTTTGGATGATCAAGACCATCTCAAGGTTATGTTCTTATGTATTTTTACGTTCGAACATATTCAATAAATATGATAGAATACGTGATGAACCTTTGCATAACCCAAACACTGTTGTTGCTACCGTAGATTTCAAGTTTAAAACTCCATGACAGTTTGTATTACCTAGAGGATTACAAAATTATAAAATAATTATTGTTGGATTTTCGAAAGATGTATTGAATATGTTTGAATGCATATAGTCATCTTATTTAGCACAAAAACCTACTGTTACAACTGTTGATCTTATGTTCCAAACTCCCGGATAGTTTGGATTACCTAGATCACCCCAGTTCAGCTCATAATGGTATTTTTTACGTTCGAAAATATTCACTGAGTATGGTTGAACACACACTATAACTTTGCTTAGGCCAAAAAGCTGTAGTTATTATTGAAGATCTTAGATTATTAACTCAAAAAAAGATTGAATGACCTAGAAAATTATAAAACTATCAAAAAATGACATTCGACCATCCAAAAGTTCATTCAATATGTTTGAACACATGTCTAAATGACTAAAATATTTACCTGCACTTAGTAATTCAGAAAAAGCACAAAAAATGAAAAAAGTGCCACTAAATTTTTAAGGCCTGTGCCAACAAATAATGTGTGATCAGCATTAAAAATTTAGGAATGAGCAATAAAAGATGAGAAAAAATCTTCGGATAATCTAATTGTGACCGGTAAATCTGTCAAATAAAGCAACAGCTATTAGTATATGTGCAATTAAATATGGCAGGATTTCCGCCAAATTATGTAATTTGAGCACTAAACTATTCGCATATGTCTTTCAATTTTATTTGATTTTCCCATAAAAACAGTAAAATGAGCAATGGATAAATAAATAACCACAATAAAAAAAACTCAAATGTCCCTATCTTTAAATACGAAAATAATTTGATATCGTGAAAACTTTCCCATGATATAAGCAAAAACACCATTTAAAAACGGAATTGGTTCCAGAGAGCAGAAAACAAATTCATGCATAAAGCCATAAAAAGTTGTGATGTGTTTTAGGACAAATTGCAAAGTGGTAAAATGAGCAATGACTATTCAATAATGTGCAATAGACAATGATATTTTTGCTAATGGACTAATGAACGTATACAATCCAAATAAAAGTTGTCGAGCTTCTCAAACCGACATTTTTAACAAATTATATGTTGAGCTTACCAATAACCATAAGACTGTCACTTGTATTGAAAAAAATATTGTCGGTAGGGAAGATCATTTAATCTGGTCACTAAAGGGCGATACGGTCAAAATTTGGTCAATATCAACTTGACGTATTTCTTTCAATTTTGCATTTAAAAAACCTGAACACCCCTCATTTTGAAGGTGTGTGTGTGTAGAATGTTGCTCCTATTTTGATTTTGGAATTCACTCTTCAGTTGTCAAAATGCCGTCCAAGCAAGAAGAGCAGCGTATCAAAATTTTGCTCGCGCATCGCGAAAATCCGAGCTACTCGCACGCAAAGTTGGCAAAATCGCTAAAAGTTGCCAAATCAACCGTTACAAATGTAATTAAAGTGTTTGGGGAACGTTTGTCGACAGCCAGAAAGTCTGGATCGGGGGGAAATCGAAAACCGGAAGCCGCTGAGACGACAAAGAGAGTTGCCGGTGGTTTCAAGCGAAACCCTAACCTATCGCTCCGAGATGCCGCAAATAAGCTGGGTGTATCGTCTACAACCGTGCATCGAGCCAAAAAACGAGCCGGACTATCGACTTACAAGAAGGTAGTGACTCCAAATCGCGATGATAAACAAAATACGACGGCCAAAGCGCGATCCCGGAGGCTGTACACGACGATGCTGACGAAGTTTGACTGCGTGGTAATGGACGACGAAACCTACGTCAAAGCCGACTACAAGCAGCTTCCGGGGCAGGAGTTTTATACGGCAAAAGGAAGGGGATAGGTAGCAGATATTTTCAAGCACACGAAACTGTCAAAGTTCGCAAAGAAATATCTGGTTTGGCAAGCCATCTGTACCTGTGGCTTGAAAAGCAGCATTTTCATAGCTTCCGGGACTGTCAACCAAGAAATTTACGTGAAAGAGTGTTTGAATAAACGTCTGCTGCCTTTCCTGAAAAAACACGGTTGTTCCGTACTGTTTTGGCCGGATTTGGCATCTTGCCATTACGGTAAAAAGGCCATGGAGTGGTACGCCGCTAACAACGTGCAGGTGGTTCCCAAGGACAAGAACCCTCCCAACACGCCAGAGCTCCGCCCAATTGAGAAATACTGGGCTATTGTCAAGCGGAACCTAAAGAAGACCAAAAAAAAACTGCTAAGGACGAGCAGCAGTTCAAGGCAAACTGGCTTTCTGCGGCGAAGAAGGTGGACAAGGTGGCTGTACAAAATCTGATGGCAGGGGTCAAGCGTAAGGCCCGGCAATTCGGATTTGGAAAAGCGGAAGCCTAACTGAATATTTTTCCTGAATTTTATACTAATTGAACTTGAAAAAGAAATTTAATTTGAATTTTTAAATAAACGATTTCACCGATTTACACGCGTTTTCCCTTGACCAAATTTTGACCGTATCACCCTTTACTTATAAATTTAATTATTTGTTGGCACAGGCCTTAATAATTTAGTGGCACTTTTTTCATTTTTTATTGCTCAAATCTCTCTTTTGATTGATGATTCATTATGCTGCCATATCTAAATCTTATATAGCCCTAAAAGCTACTGTTGCAACTGTTGATCTGAGGTTCCAAGCTTAAGTACATACTCGAAAATCAAGAACATCGTTAAAAGATCATTTTATATTTAACGTTTATCAACAAAAATTTCATAAACCGTATGCATATGCATCATATTCCAAAACAACGCAAATGGTGTAGAGCGTTATGAGTTATTTTTTTCTTACTGAACTTCTTCATATTCATAATGTGCTAGGTCGTCAACTAAGCCTCACACTTTAAATGTATTTTTTTTTCTCTGTAGAATTGATGTAGAACAAATTTGCCCACGACAAAGTACATTTTTTTTCAGTTTTTGATTTTATCAGCCATGTTCTTTTTGGGGTTGTATATGATCTCTTAAGCCTGAACGGGTTAAAATGCTTTTTAAGACAAGGCTTAACATTTATGGTTTTTTTTTCAATAGTACCCAGGGAACCAAAAAGCATTAGCATATGCAGTAAATCATCCCTAAATCTTCATTTCAGATGCCACGAGCATTATATTAGCATTATATCAGCATTTTGAATGCTATCTGTAGTAAAGTTTGATTTCAAATGCTATTTAAATGCTTATAGCCTGTAATAAGCATTACGAATGCAAAATAGCGTTAATGAAGCATTATCATAGCATTGCAGTAAAGCAACCGAATATTGGGCCAAAAGTGGCATTTATGTGACATTTAAGGTGACTTAAATGCTTGATAGGATGCCGTAAAGACGCTTTGGAGCTGCTCATTGGCTACCTGGGTATGTGGCTCAAAATCAAGAATGTTCTTTTTGAAAAGTTATGCGTAGAAATATTTCCGATCGACTGGTGTAAAAAGTTTGAAAGTCTTTTGAGGAACGGGTGAGATATTAACGCTTAAAACTTGACCACTTTTCATGACGGTCGCAATGCAATTTTTTAAAAATTGTACCCCAGTATAGAAAACAAAGATGTAGTCCTACTTTGAAATGAGAAGTGTAACTTTTTGTGATACATACTACTAGACATCTCCCTAAACTTACCCAAGCAAATAATCAACTAGTTCAATTTTGCTTCCAGTTCAAATACTTTATGAGTTGGAATATGCTGTTAACAAATAGTTTTAAAGCAAATTTGAGAGGTATGGCATGATAATCAGGTTCAAAATTGAGCAAAGTCGAGCTTTTTACAAAACTGTTTTACCCCCTGGCGAGTGAGGGGTCCGTCAATTCGAGTTGAGGAAAGTGTCATTCACATTTTTAACCACTTCGGATCAATCAAGCACACAAAATTCAATTTCAAAAGAGCTCATGTGAATGGCGACCTAGTTTGACAATTACTCATCTGTATCTATATGTAATCAGATTGGTTTTTGTTTTGTTTGTAAATCTGATTAAATTATTCTTCAATATTAGATTATCTTAAAGATAAATCGTCTAGCGCAAACCTTTTTGGGGGTATGTGGTGGGACCTTCATCATCATTTTCTTACTAATGAACTATTTTGGATTTTGAAAAGATTTCATATATTTTCCATCCACACTGCAGCACCATCTACAATAAAAAGTTATTCCATTTCCAACATTCAATTCAATTACAGAATGCATTGCCTACTCACTAAAAGCTCGCTCCCTTGTCAGAATCTGTGTCCAAGCGTAACCCTTAACGACACGGGCAGATTCCCGATAGCCAACGCATCGAAGCCTTCATAAATATAATTATTGATACACAATCAGCCCTGGCCGATCTCCCAGCCGGAGCTGTTGGCAGTTTGATTCGTCCGAGTCTTCGAAGAAGCGAATCAAACCGTTGCACGCAACCGGCAATCACTCGCGGGAATCAGAAGGTTTTTTTTTTTCCTCCCGAACCGTTCTTCGGAGAAGCAATTCACCACCATCAATAAGTCATGGGATTTATTAGCTTCCTTTTATTGGTTTTTGTCTTTTCCTGTGAAATGTGATCGATCTCCTTTCAGCTCGTCATCAGGCTTTGACAGCAATCCATCCACGGTCGAGCAAAGTGCTTTACGGATATTCCCTACAAGCTGCATCCATAGGCAATGTTGAAGCAATAAAACTGTAATAACCATTATAAAGTGTCCATCGATTCCGTTGGAGATAAGCGGAGTCAAATATCGATATTTCCTCGTTTATTACGCCTCCATTGAAGTACCTGGCTTAACTCATTTTGACTGCCGAGCAAGAAGCGAATAGATCGATTATAATCGCATTAATCGACAGCAACGGCCGTGATTGATCAGACCCGAATGAAAATGAGAAGAAATGTTCTGCTTGGCCAAAGTGATTGATCCCAAATGGCGCCGGGCGAGGAGTGCGATCACTATTTTGAACAACTCACTCCGAGGCTCAAATCCGCCGGGCAGGTTGTTGTGTCATCCCGGCCAGTGTCAGTGTCGTTCGCCGCGAATTGTTGATGATTGATCGTGATTCTTATTGGCGGGATGACTGAAATTTCGTGACTTCACTTCAAGGCATCCCCGCTTCTCTGCGCTCGGTTGATATCATCAAAAGTCATTGCAGAGCTGGGTTGAAATGTTAATCCATCACTAGTTTGATCTTGTTGTTTGATTTTCCTGTGCTTTTTTTTTTGGACAGACAGCGCCGGCTGACTTCCGATCCGATGGATGTCGTTAACGATCTCCGAGATGGTCTTCTGTGCGCTCCCTCCCTCTGTTTTTCTCCGGGAGTGTGTGTGCTTTGTGAATGGGAAGAACAATGAATGGGAATGGGAAGCATAGATCGCAAATCACCACAGCCGCAGCCAGTCAGCAAGCATAATTCGAAGACCAGAGACGACGAGTCACAGACTGACATTTCCCTTTCGACGTTGAAATGCTCGCTGGCAGGGAAAACGACAGGAATTTGTCTCATTAGGGAAGATCCGCGAAGAGATCCATCCTTCCCGGTGCGGTACTTCGGGAGATCCAATTTATTTATTTAAAGAATAAATTCCCTCCGCAGCTCGGGCCAACCTGGCGCGCGGATCCTGTTGTTACGGTGTACGGTGCTTGTCGACATCGCTTCCATGTTCCCTCTCGCTCCTGTCGCTGCTCTGCAACTGGATGCTGTCGAACTTGTCGCTGCTCGCCGTCTGGCCGTCCGGTGGGGAGCATTATGCTAATATCTATATTACGGCTAGCCACGAAAGGGAAGATATACAAACGGAGGACTGTATCCCTAATGATGGGACTAGATCAAATTGAGTTTTAAATTGTTTTGGTGGGAGCATAAATGAAGGAAATGCTGATAATCATGTGTCTGAGAATTGAGAAAAAAACATTATTTCCAATCAAATATATCAATTATTAAACTACACGTTAATGTTGATGCCATCCACATACAACTGGGTAAAATGTTTTTATTTATGGTATGTTTTATAAGACTAAGTACTTTTCGAAGAAGGCAATTTTACAATATTTTTTTCTTTTTTTTCAAATTCAAAACCCACGTTTTTACAACTTGCTTTCAACGCTGCTTTAGAAGATGTGATTCAAAGAGCAAATAGAGACACGAACGGAATAGTTTTCATAAAGTTCGTTCAACTTTTTCAAAATCGAAATCTAGCCGAATTCGGCTTGTCATAAGATTGGCAAAAGCAAAGTATCCACATTAAAATAAAAAATTCACTAGAAGGCCATGTTTGCCTGCCATCTCGATTTCAGACCGAAGATGATGAAATCGAGTAGGTAGACGAATGTACTCATTGGTGACTGTCGATATCGACACCAGAAGAGAAATAAAAAGACGCCTCAAGGCTGGAAGTCACTCTTTCTATGGACTCCACAGCACGCTACGATTGAACAGGGTAGACTATCTTCAAGATATTGATTCGACTGGTATTCTTCGACGGCCACAAAACACAGACAATGCTCACGGAGTACCAACAAGTACCATCTACATTTCAAATGGGAAATGGAACGTGAAGAAGACGATCTATCAATCATACCAAGACCGGGGTGGTCTCTGCTGTACACAGAAGTTGTGTCCATTCTATGCGGTCCATTCGGTCCATGGCTGCATTTCGCCAGCCTTGCAGTCTACGATCTGCGGCCACTTTCTATTTTATCGAACACTTTGCTCGTTACGCGCTTCTCTTTTTTGTGCCTGTCGGTTGCTCTCGACATGCTCCCTACATGCCCAGCCCACCGTAGTCGACCAATTGTAACGGTGTGTACGATGGGAGCCAGCAACGCAATTCATTCGCTTTCTTCACGTTCCGTCTTACATCTTCAATTCACCGTAGAGGACGACCGGTCTTATCAATGTTTTGTAGATGGCCAACATTGTGGTTTGGTGAACTTTGTTCTATCTCAGCGTCTTTCGGGGTTCAAAGTAAGTACGCTTGCGAGCAATAATGCGCCTTTGTATCTTTCAGTTGGTGTCGATTTTGGCAGTCACCAATGAGCCCAGGTACATGAATTCATCGTCAATTTGAACTCGTGGCGGGAGGCTAATATTGTCATTGTTTTCAACGCATGATTCACAAGCCAAACCTTAAGTCTGATGTTCGTTGCCGCTATTCTCTCAAAGTTACTTGCTACAGTATCAACGTCGTCAGTGGAGCCAAAAAATTGGACAGACTTCTTGAAGATCGTGCCACTTGTCTCTATCCCCACTCTTCAAATCACACCCGCCAATGCAATATTATATAGCAAACTTGACAAACCATCACCTTGCCGTAACCCTCTTCGAGATTAAAACGTACTTGAAAGACACACATCACTCGATCAATCGTTGCTTCGACTAACTGCATCAGATTTTCTGGAAATCCATATTCATGAAAACGGTGAGAAGATGATGTGTGGGCACGTTATATTTTCGACATTTCTACAGCACTTGCTGGATCACGAAAATCTGTAACTAGAATATGAGCAGTGAGATAAGTATTTTCCATTTGATTTCAACTACCTTTATTGCTTATATTGACAGATATGCTTATTTCGTATATAATGTGCAGACTTCTTCAGTTTCGTGTACTAATACTCGACTGGAATCCGAGTATTTGTACACGATGCTGATGAAGTCTGCACATTGTAGACGAAATACACGTATCTGTCAAGATAAGCATTAAATATACACTACCAGGCATAAGTATGTACTCGCATGGAAAAGTATTGCAACACTCAGTTGAATATTGCATCACCTCGAAAAGTTTAGCATCACCTAAAAACAGGTACATTAATGATACAACATCTCAAGACACTTAATATCTGTAAAGAAAATTTGTTCAAAAGATTAAGAGCATTCAAAAAATGGACCGTTTGTTTTTGAATTCCACTGCTAAGGAGCGCTAGTGAGCATGCAAAATTGAGTATTTTCAACTTGTTCTATCTCGTCATTCGGATTAGATGGAGAGTTCTAGTCTTAGGCAAAGTCATTCAGAAGGTCAAGAATATTCGAAAAGTGGACTATTTTGTTTGTAATTCCACCGCTACGTAGCGCTACTGAGTATGGAAAGTTTAGCATTTTCAACTAGTTCTATCTCGTAATTCTGATAAGATAGAAAGTTTGAGTCTTCTGATAAGTTGTTCAGAAAGTCAAGGGCATCCAAATAGTTTGGTTTAGAATTCCACCGCTAAGTGGCGCTAGTGATCTTGCAGCATTGAGCATTGTAAATTTGTTCTATCTCGTGATTCTGATAATATCGAATGTTATTGTCTTCGGCAAAGTTATTCATAAGTTCGAAGGAATCCGGTAGGTGGATCGTTTAGTTCGGAATTTCACCACTACCACCGAGCATGCAAAATTTAATATTCTAAACTTGCTCTATCTTGTAATTCTGATAAGATAGATAGTTCGGGCCTCGGATAGCGTAGTTGTTAAGCTCAAACCGGAGGCGGCGGGTTCGATTCCCGACCGGTCTAGGAATTTTTCAGGTTGGAAAATTTCTCGACTTCTCTGGGCATAGAGTTAAAATTTGCCTGCCACGCAATATACAAATTCATGCATTGGTGTTGGCATAGAAAGCTTTCAATTAATAACTAGGGAAGTGCAATTAGAGCACCAAGTTTGAGAAGCAGGCACAGCTGGTATGAAGAGTGTCATAGCCAGGAAGAAAAAGAAGAAGAAGAAGAAGTTAGTGCGAGTTGGGAAAAATTGTTTCGAAGAGGTTACTTGGGCCTGATTTGCTTCCTATTCGGGTGGTTCAGGACTGACTCACCTCAAAATTTAATTGATTTAGAACTCACTGACATTTCATTCAAGTATTCATGCATTTTTTAGATCTGATTTACATCATATTCAAGTTATTCAGGTTTGATTCTCTTATTCTTCATATTCAAGTTATTCAGGTTTGATTCTCTTAATATTCAAGTAATTTATGATCAACTTCAAGTAATTCAGAACTGACTCACAACATATTCAAATGATTTAGGCCTGGTTTACTTCATATTCAAGTGATTAAGGTCTAGTTCACTTTATATTCAAATGATGCAGGATTGACTTGCCTCAAATTCAAGTGATTTAGGAAAGACTCATCACATATTCAAGTGATTCAGAGGCCTGATTTTATTGATATTCAAGTATTCTGAAGTACTCACCTCAAATTCAAGTAATTCAGGATTGACTCACAATACATTCGAGTAATACAGGTCTATTTCACTACATATTAATGTCGTTTTTATTTCATATATTCATGTGATTCAGGGCTGATTCATTTCATATTCAAGTGGTTCAGGTCAGAGTCACTTCATATTCATGTGATACAGGGCTG
>JASCZW010019395.1:0-13823 GCA_034211315.2 Aedes japonicus
CACACGGTCGTTTGCAAAAACCCATTAATGGGTGAAAAAACACCCATTTTCGCTAGAAGTGTCTCTCCCCATTGAATGGGTAAACTTGATTTACCCATTAATGGGTAAAAGCAGTCTTTGTCACAAAATGGGTATTTATTCACCCATTGCAAAAAAATCGAGGTTTCCCCAAAATGGGTGAAATATTACCCATTTTTGGGTGCAGATTATTAAGCAGTTTGGTAAATAGTAAATTTATAGTATTCATGGTACTTAATGATAAAATACAAAAAATAAGAAATGAAATACTTTTACTAGTCTTTATTCATGCCTATGGAAACGAAGAATCTATTAAAAAATCAATAATTCTGCGTCCAACTTCTTTGTAAGTTCCTCCATGTTCCGTGCACACAAAGCGGTTGTTAACGCAAGTTTTTACAATCGACGATCTGGAAGCATAATTTCGAAGCATTAGATTCTTATTTATAAAAACTATCGTATGCCTTACTTGCGTTATTCCGATAGTATATTGTTTCGAATATTATGTTAGGTTTTATAAAATTAAAAAACAAAACAAGCTGCGCTTTCCACCAAAAATGCACCGGATACGCTTGGTTTTTGAACTTTTTTTCACCCATTAATGTGTAAAAATATACCCGTTTTTTTATTGTATGAGGTTTCCTTCAATGGGTATTTTTTTACCCATTGCATGATTGAGAATTCCCCCATTTTATGACAGACGGGTATGCTATTTGAAAATGGTTGTTTTTTCACCCATTAATGGGTTTTCCCGAACAACCGTGCAGAGATTTTACCATAATTGGGGATAAGAATAACTATGGCAAAATAATGACTACTATAATGTCAGAATAGTTCCTGTAACCATAGTCAATAATGTGAAAATTTCTCCGGTCTTTTTCATGGTAATTGTGACAATGATTTAATTGTCGGTACAACCATATAATTTTTATTAGTACTCTTTTGAGAATCACGCAGATACATCAAAATGTGTTTTCTCATGCCTTGTTTAGACTACGGAGTTGTAAAATGATACAAGACTATTATGATGACGTTATTCATGGTGATAGTTTTTGTATTATGTTACAACTCCGTAGTATGAACAAGGCATTACTCCTAGAAGAGAAATAATGTTCCCCATTTCAATGAAGCAATGCACAGTGGGCCAAAATGGATCCAAAATCCCATTAACTTAGACGGCGCAGGGTAGGAGTCCTGAAAAAAAGCAAATCTTATGGGAAAAAATGCGTGTAATCCAATGGTGTTGGTTTCATTTAGGATTGATCACAGTAAGTGTCCCATTTTGCCCGTTTCTCCCCTCTCTTTGAATGCAAACTACAATTATTACTCAAAAACTGAACTTGGTGCTACTATATTGACCCCAATTGCACTGTAAATTTGCAAAACAAGCTGAAGAACTGTAGGGATCAAATTTTACTTTGATCGGATGCCAGGAAGTGGTCCATTTTACCCGATTTTCCCTCACACATGCATAAACTCATATACCATGTGGTTCGGAAGATGGGCGCTAGTAATATTGCTCTCACTTGCACTGTTCTTACGAAAAAATGTCCGGAAAATCGAATGGTGATAGTTTCGTTTAGAATGGACAATTTATTTAGGTCAACCCTAAATGAAACTATCACCATTCGATTCCCATAAGATTAGCTATTTTTCAGGACTCCTACCCTGCGCCGTCTAAATTAATGGGATTTTGGATCCTTTTTTGCCCACTGTGCAATGTCAGGAAACAAACCTACACAGAAGAAATTCTTGCAGTAAAAACTGCCATTTTACCTGGCTATGCGTATTTTCCCTATAGAACCATGTACATAACTGCACGACAGCGTAAAACTATTAATGCTTATCTCAGTAAAAATGAAAGAAACGGTAAATGTCAAATCCCAATCACAGCGACAACTGAATTAGTTCCGTTAACATAAATCAAAAACATCATCTTGGCTGAGCTGCTTAACAATGGAAGCGACCAACACCCGGTTGACAAGTATGATTTAAATTCGGTTCCTTTTCCGATTTTGTTGTGTTAGGGCCAAGAAATCAATTTTTCTTCAAAAACCATGAAAATATAGCAACAAAAGAGCAGATCTATACGTGTATGTTCCAACAATTTGTCAACAATAATATGTTGCGAACGAATTTGTTGCCAAATAAGATCAAAAATAGAAGTGTTTTTTATTTCAGTGTATGAATTGAGGATCATTTTCAAGCCAAAATTTTATCTAACTGGATCAATGCATCTCTACTTGGTAATATTTGAAGATCACTATATGGTAATCAATAAAAATAATTGCAAGCCGTAAATCTCGCTTTCTTTCCAACAGACGATCTTCTTCCTATCCTGCTCAAGTTGCAGCAAACCGTAGTTGCTTTTGTCATGACATTCGCAGCTGGCAACAAGTCGAAGTTGCGGCGAGTTGTTCGGAAATCGTTTCCTTCGTTGAGGCCTTAGTTTAACCATTTGTGATTTGTCTGCTGAGTACTTTTAGAATATTACGCTAGGTAAAACGAAAGCTGAATAGCTTAGTTTGACCGTGTGCATAAAGTAGTTGCCGCGTTTCTCACTTATGGCGCCACAAGCGCAAAAACAGGGTTGCCTGCAAAAATGTGAAGTGACTTATATTTATTGTTAATATAGTATGTTTGCCGTCTTTCTGAGCTTGTTTACACACACTACAAAAATGTCATGTAAATTTTGACCGACACCTGCAAGACGCTTATGACATAAGAATGAATAAATAAAGGCGAAATACCCTGTTCAAATCTAATACATCTATCGTCAACCTAGTGGATGTTTCGGTTCCGGGAGACATAATTGTACATGAAATATTTGTTGATATTCCGCGATTTATGTCAAAGACGAACTTCGTCTCGTTCAATATTCATAATTTCTAGGTGTGCAAGGTGAAGAATTCAAACCCAGGAAACAAAATTATGGATTGTCTTTTTCCAGGTTGTAGACGATTTGATTTAGAAAATTATGCAAAAATAAGCACTGGTGTATGTTTTCCGGCTATTGAACCATTGAGCTAACTCTATGAAGCAGAATTCCGTGGCCAAAAAGCGTGCAAGGCTCTAGTACGAGCTATTGACAAAACACAAGGGCTGCACTTTAATCGATGACGAAACATAAACAATATAAACAGCTCGAAAAAGTAGTTTCTATTCAAAGTAATGCACATAAATGGAGCGTCACAAAATATACATTAAAATTTGTATTTGTATTTGTTAAATTATAAATTGTGTAAAGTTCTGGGACATTCCATACACGGAAAAAACAAAGTACCCAAAATTAAGTTCATTTCACCCAACTCTGAAGCTCCGTGCGGGAAGCAAAATTTGAGTATATGCCATAGTACTCTAATTTGAGTAACTGTATCCAAAGTTTATTGTGGGAAAATTTTACCTAATGCAATAAAACTGGTAAAAACCAAAAAATGAGCACTTTTCCGCACGGTTAGTAAGCAAATGTTATACAACATTTAAAATAAAGTGCTTTTCTCGTGATGATAGAATAAAACATACATTTTCTTGATAATTGTAATGATTTTGTTTATTTTTTAATTTCCGCGATTTTTAACAATAACGGCTAGTTTAGTACCGTAACATATTTATTGTTTTTCGGTATTTGAATCTGATATACGTCAAATAATAAAAGTATGCAAACGACTTCCATTTTTACTCAAAAATGAGTTATCAATGAAGTACTCACCCATTGAGTAATCTTTACCGAATGTGCAGAATCAAATTTACCCATCTCTTCAATTCAACAACAGTATTCAATTTTAGGTCTAAAAATACTCAATTTTAGGTACTTTGTTTCTTCTGTGCACACTGTCAAAAATGTTGTATGCAAAAGCCCGTCTCTGTTAGAATTATTTCATGCAAGTCACTGCTTCGTGTGGAATGATATACAATTTTACATGCTCTGATGTTTACATCACAATAAAAATTCAGACTTTTTCGGTGTACGTTAAACTCAATCTTAAGGCTGGTTTACAGTACGGGAAAAACATCACGGGATTTCGCTCGGGATTTGGCTCGGGAAATTTTCCAGATGACGTTTCTCCACATTTCTCCACACTCAGTGACAAGCAAGTTTTGCGTCTCAGGTTTTGCGTATTGTTTACATTTATGTAAATTTTTTTTCTTGTAGGAAGCATTGAAAAATAGACAATTTTGAAGAACGCACCGGATTTATACAAATATTTTGGAGTTTGGCTTTACCAAAATAAATTCTAGAAATTTTCGAATTATGTTATTTAAGTTTTCTCTAACGATGTATGTTTTTAACCTGGTCGATTCCATCAAAGCATCCGAGTACTTCCGGCACTTTTTGACTGATGGATTTATTCAGGGAGGATAATATAGTACAACTGATTTGTTGCCAAAAAGCCTCTTTAGCTATTTTGTTGAAATACTCATTGCTTGTTATTTGGTACGAGCAAGGATGTTTTAAAATTACTTGGCAAAGAGCAACTTTAATGTCAATCTCCTTGTTCCGTTTTGTAGTTTTTGCTACGCGTTTCTTTTTCTTTCTTTTTTTTTTGGAACGAACTCTATACTTTTTTCGTCCAATATTTTATCCTAGGTTAGCAATTCATCAATTTTATCCTGACTGACAAACCCATCAAAGTCTTCGAGCACATCAAAATCGAAAAAAAAACCTGTTTCTCAGCTCTTTTTCTGACATTTCAATACTTTTTCCCTGTTCGAGTTCAAACTAGCAAAATCTGCCCGGAAACAAATCGGAATGGTTTGTTCTTGCCAAAGAAGTAGTGTGTAGAGATGAATTTGATTTTCCTGAGTAAATCCCGCGAATGGGTTTACACTTCAGGAGAACTGTGATGTTTGTGTAGACTTCATTCCCGCCACGGGAATTCAAATCCCGAGCTCCATTTAAAACACACAGGTGCCCAAATCCCGTAACGCATTTTCAGAACTGTAAACCAGCCTTTAAGCAGCTTCCCGGAAAAACATTTTACATCACGACTGGACGTGGAAGTGTGCCGGGGTACGTGTTTGCCGACATCCGTCACATCCTCGATGATGACATCCCAAGTTTACATCGAAGAAGGTCACGGACATTCAGCAAATGCGGGCAAAATGGAAGAAATGCGCTGATTCCGTGTCGGACTTTTTATCACGAATTACAGGTCGTTTTGTGCGTACCAATTCACTTTCAGTCAGCCTTTAAACGTTGCATAAAGTTTTGATGCATGGGCACGAAACAAACGCCAATCTATTCGAATGACCGAAGAAGCACAAGAGCACATGAACAAGGGTATACAGGATGATTTTACGGGTTGCTATAATTTCTGGGCATCGCAAAATGTTTTGGGGTTCAAATCTATTCATTTGAATCCAACCCATTTTACAGAATCATCTTTTGCGGTTAATGCAACACAGTAGGCCTGGCCGCTTTGACGCTTGTATCGTGTCTCTGATGAATGCAAAAATCAGATTCAGCACACCAAAGTCACCTTTAGATATTCTATTTCAGCGAAAAAAATTAAAATGATATTGTACGATTTAGGCACTTTAAGACTTTGAGAATCAGCCTTGCAATTATTTTCGTTTGTGTACGGGTGGGTGTCTTTGGCGAAATTAGATTCATCACTCCAGAAATACCCTTAGTCGGCTTATTTCAGTAAAAAAGAAAATTTCAAAAACGATGTATTTTTTTAAGAATTTAACAATTTATCGGACCACCCTAGAATCAATTTTCTGTAATAGAAATTTTTAAGCAAAAATTGGATCTGGTTTAGGAAAAACTTACCCGGAGTTCAGGACAAAACTAAGAAGAGAGGGCATAAGCTATAATTTTTCAAAAATTCAGAAACAAACTTCCACGAAGTTCAGGACGATACGTCCTAGAACTTCAAGAGAGAACTTCTCTGAAATTTAGGGAAAAACGTCCCAAGATTCTGGAAAAAACTTCCAAAAAGATTAGTTGAAATTACCCAGAAGAGCTAGAAAGTTTTACCTAAATTCGGAAGAGAATGATTCAAAACTTCAGAATGAGGATAGAAATGTAAGGGAATTTTTGTAGAAATTTCTTCTAGGTGGAATTTTCCTCGGCGTTCAAGATGGGACTTATCAGAAGTTTAGAAAAAATAAGTTCAGGAAAAAAAACTTTCCCGAATTGCAGGACGAAACTTCGCAGAGAGGGCACTACCTATAAGTTCCAGAATTTCTCCAAAAAAATCAGGAATTCAGAACAGTACTCCCGAGAAGTTCCGAAGGAAATTTCCCAACAGTTTCGTAGGAACTACCCAGAAGTGCTTGAGAGCTTCCCTGAAGTTAAGAATTGAACATTCCAGAATTACAGAATGAGGTTTTCTCCGAGTTTAGGAATTTCCAGAAGTTCAGGTAGACGCTTTTGAGAAAAACAGAAGAAACTTTCCAGAAGCCTCCTGACTGTTCAAAAATGAATTTCTCAGAAATTCAGAAACAAAAATTCCCGAAGTTCTGGTAAAAACTTTTCTGAAGTTCAGAAGAGGACTTCTCAAAAGTTCAAGAAGAAACTTCCAACAAATTTAGGAAGATTGTCCAATAAATTCTGGAGAGAACTATCCCAAAGTTTTGGAGAAATTCTCTTATGAGAAGTTTATCAAGTAACTAAGTTCAGGAAAAAAAACTTACCAAATGTTTCTGTTAGGTTAGGTTGGGTTGTGAGATGTAAATTTCCAAGAATATCTGGAGTGACTGCCAAGAAATTAATGAGGAAACTTGTCAAAAGTTTCGGACTAAACTGCTCAGATTTTTTTTTTCTTTTATCTTCTGTGGAAGATCAGGAAAGAGCTTTCCTGAATTCCAAGAGATCATCACTATCGAAGAAGCAGTCTTTACAAAAATCATTCATATGATCATAATGATATTCGTTGGTCATGACACCATATTAAAATAAGGTAAATACCGTTCATATCATACTATGAGCTAGCACACAAACTCATGTAGGAATTAACAATTCCTTGGTTTTCATCTCTCTTCGTTTAAGAGATTTGATCCTTGATTCTGAAAAATTTCCCACTTAGAGTACAAAAAGCAAAGGAAAAAGTCTAAAGGCTTCACCAGAGGAACTTCGAAATAAAATCGTTGATGTGAGATAGATTACTGCATATCAATACAGCAACCTTTGAATGTTATATGTTAAATGTGTAAAGAAATAATGCTGTAAATAACTCTAGTATCATCACGCATAAGTAAGTTAGTAATAACAAGATACTAACTCCTCTTCTGGATCTTCTTTGAAATTGATATCGACACTTGTCCACATATTAATCAATAACTTTCTCGAAGTTACTTAAAATCGCAACTTTACAGGGTGCGGCAGAAAATAATGCGAAAGTGTTCAACCTTGTGTATTGGGTTAATTCGTGTAGGTAGTTACTTGTTTTTGTCGAAAGTGTATTTGTTTATGTTTACTTTCGAAACATTCTATTTGTTTTATTACAAATTCGTCAAAATGTTCGCGAAAGAAGTGAGCATCAGTTTGTTGCTCGCCCAGAAGAAGCCGAAAGAGATTGCCAAGGCGGTAGGGTGCAATTCGGCAACAGTTTACCGCATTAACAACTCTCTGCAGGATGGTCCTAAGCAGCGGAAGCCGGGTCCTAAGCTTCGCACGCACGCCGAACGTGAGCAAATCGGTCCGTGCAAAAATTGCTCGCAACCCGGTGCGTTCTATAAGAAAACTTGCAAAGGAAGCCAATATTTCGGAGAAATCCATGCGGAGAATCATCAAAGAAGACCTGCATGCATCTTCCAGAACCAGAATGAAACGCCACTTGATTACGGACCGGGTCAAGGAACTACGAGTGACTCGTTCCAAGAGATTGCTTTCCTTGTTGAAGAAGGAAAAAATGATAATCCTGTTCTCCGACGAAAAGCTTCTCAGCATCGATACTGTGGCCAACAGCCGCACGGATCGGTTCATTTCATCACCGCAGAAAATGGAGAACGTTCCGGAAAAAGTGAAATTCAAATTTCAAACCAAACATCCGGCTGGTGTCATGATGTTTGGCTTGGTAGCGTCCAACGGTTTGAAAATGCCGCCTGTTTTCATTGATGCTGGAGTTAACATCCTCTGCGTCGGCTCGAGGATGTTATTAATAAAAATGGAAGACACATTGAATAAATTTGTTTAAAAGGACTTTACAGAGATAACTGCACCCGAAAATGTTGATACTATTGCTTGAATTAGTTGAAAATGGGATTTGAAAGAAATAGAACAAATTTTCGCATTATTTTCTGCCGCACCCTGTAGGACAGTATCCGAATGAGGTGAAAACAAGAGTTAAAAATTCTTTGACTGTGAGTAATGGCAGCTAAATTGAAGAAGGCCCTGAATTATTGGATAGTGTAATATTTCAATGACATTTTGAAAAATTTCAACACGAGAGCCGGCTGTCAAGTTCGGGTGCCGGACTCGATCAGATTTAGTTGGCTTCTGTAATGCGCAATTTTGCTCGACAGTGACAAGTGCCGAGTCGAATTGCTCGACTCGACTTCTAGTATTGACCCCTATTTTGACGATAGAAACTTAAATTAAGATCTATTTCACAGATTTTCAACCATTGTTTATGTTTTAGAAAAATGGATACGCTCGATCAAATAAGTTCAAAATTTTAAAGTACCAATCAATGTTCAAAATGCTGCGTTAGAGTGCTTAAGCCGATTATCGGCGCGAAAAGCGATCTGATTATAACAAGGTTATGCTGCCACACGCAAGTGAAAGAAATGTCGTCATCATGCAAGATATTACACATCCGCACACAATCCATTAAAATGTTATATTCGTCACTAGCGCCACACCAAAAGTGACAGGTTTCAAGTATAGACACTGTATATAGACCGGACAACGCAAAATCATACAATCTGCCAACCCTGAAAAATGTCATAAATTTGAGCAATTGATCTGGCACCACTTGTATTTGTAAAAACTTGAAGTAAACAGCGCAATAGGCTAAAAAAACGATTCGGTTTCGATGTTGGTAGTTTGTTTTGATTCCGTTTGAAGATATTCATTAAAAAGCATAGTGAAAATTGCCGTGTAAAAAAATAATTGTTTGGAGCAAAATTGTGGCAATAGCTCGCGATGTGAAGTGAATTCTGTGAGTTTCTTCCGATTTCAAGAAAGATAATATAAGGCAATACATAACTACACGGAGAATACTTACATTTACTGAATATGGAAGTAGAAAATCCCTATTTGTTCATAATTGGCTTTTTGTCAAAACAATACTTGATCACAATACTTGCTCCTTTAAAGTGAATCAAAAGTTGACGGTCCGTTTGGCTGCATTTTTGACAGGTCGTTTGGCTACAAAGGCCCAGCTACGATGAGGCGCGCATCGCAAGCGTTGCGGCAGCTTTGACGGATTAATCCGTTATATTTTATGTCAAAACCGCCGCACCGCGCCGTTTGCGCTCCCCCATTTTAGCCCAGCCTTAAGACAATTGTTGTGTGGTCTATATACACGCTCATCCGAGCTAACGCAATTTTGAGTAACTTCAACTCAATTTTATAAATATATCTAAAACGTCAAACTCTGACTAATCGTATTTTATGAATTTGAGTTATTGCTACTCAAAACGCAAAAAAACTGTGCGGAACTCAATTTTGATTTTAATTTTTTTAACAAATGGCGTCAGATAACGAATAGCGTCTCTGTGAATTTGTGGTTCTGAAGTTGATTTTAAATCTTTTTCATATTCGACAATATATAACCAGCGGCTACATTGAGCAGATAGTAGCCGCTGTAGATGCGTGCGAAAACGTATCGAAAATTAAACGATAAGCCATTATATCTTTGACAGGGAATGTTTTAAATAGTCTTTTACATTACAGATAAACAAAACATTTTCGAAACTCTTTCCGACGTTTGTATCGAGACCAGGCTATGAGGAATATTGGCAAAATGCCTTTTATACAACGCGGGTGAATTTATTGGTGTTGAAGATGGTAAGCATTGTATCACCGTTGCCCTGACGCTTGATTTTACAACTGTATAATCGAGCCACCAAATTCTTCACTATCAAAACATAATATGTATACATATTACAGAATATATTCGGGCATAACTGAGGCAAATGCCAGTTCGTGGACAACGCCTCATTATACAAATTATACATTATACAAGACGAAGGATCGAAGCACACGAAACACCGGTAATAAACTTGCTGCCTTATTTCAGGAAGAGGAGGACTGAATATGCACCAGCTAGTTGACTCCTGATTTCTGTTTTTGTTTTAATGTTCAATAAAATGAAATTCTTGGGTTTTTTTTTTCAAAAGTCTTATTTGATTTTTATAGCATCTTTTGCGGGGAAGAACTGAAAACATACTCATTTTCGTAAATTTTCGTTTTTATTTTTATGAGTAAGTTTGACTCAAAACTTAATAAATTTCAGGATTACTCAAAATTGAGTTGTTGCAATGAAACTGAATCTAGGGTACGTCCGGTTTTAACGTTTTTGAGTTAAAGTTACTCAAATTTGAGTGAAACCGGATGAGCGTGTACAGTGTCTATAGTTTCAAGAAGACTTCTTGAAACTAAAGACACTGTACGCTCATCCAGTTTCCTCAGATTTGAAGGTAACTTTAACTCCAAAACGTTAAACCGGACGTATATCAGACTAGGACCTCATCCTGGCGCTAACTCAAAACAATGCCGTGAACATATCAGTGACATCATGTATTATATTTTACTAATTAAAAACAGTGGTTGTTGAATATCGACATGATTGAATAGTTGTGTCATTGAAAAATATTTATTTCTTTGCGCGTTGCGGTGTGAGTTCATTGATTTTCTCATCAGGCGTGCGTTGATCGTCATTTGAAGACGACATATGGGCAACAGGTGATGGTGCTGGACAAATTGTTTCTGAACAGTCGCGCAACATGATGCTGCGTGTGCCACTGCGTGAAGAACCCTCCTTTCTGGTGACATGTGATTGAACATTGATTGTGTGTTCATTTGTTTGGATCGCGCTGCAGGTATTTTTCCGTGTAAAAAAGAAGAATGGAATTTGATGCGTTGGATGGTAGCCATTGAAGCGGCGTCATCTTAAATGCATTATTAAAACTAATGAAGATGGGCTGGTGATGGTGCCTGTGATGGTGACATGCAGGATGATTGGTGCCTTATGGTGTCGTTTCAATCGTGGTGCTGGGCGTGATAAACGCTCGTGTCTTCTCATGTTCAATGACAACAATGTATCAACTCAGCAGGATACCAAATTGTCTGCGCCTACAAATTTTGTGCCATCTCCTGCTGAATTTGCTGAGTGTCTCTGAATTGTTTGAACATGGTTCATCGATCAGATGATCTGGATGATGCTGTTGGTTTTTGCGTGACAGCGGCGCAGGACCGGTTTATTCTTCTCGGAAAACTGCTGTCCCAGAATCATAATATAATTGCTTCTCCTGTTGAATCAAAATTTCAAACAATATTAATTCTCTTCAGTGATAATATCATGCATGGACATGGACGACGAAGATATTATTGATGATGTATAGTTGATTGGCAGCAGCTGAAAATCATCAGCGCTGGTTGATTTCTGGTGATGCAACATGTTATGTTGTGGATGCGCTGAATGATAAAAGATGGGCTGTATGGTTGCCCTTGTGACATGCCGGGCGCGTCATCCTTCTATGCCCATATGGTGTGAACAGTGCTGTGATTTGTGCCGGGCGTTGTTCAGTTGATAATGTCAGGCAGCTGGGCTGTTTCCTTGTGAAGCAGAACATCATTTCAGGTGCTGGATGACGTTAACGCGTTTGATTGTGTGATTTGTCGAACCTGTCCAGATCAGGCAGCATCTGGTGCCATCGCGCGTCGTTATAACACAAAATTAACAGTCTTTCAATTATGAATGAACGTGCGATGATGAAGTGGCTGGGTGCTCCAGACAGCTCAGGTGGATCAGGATATCATCGGGCTGGTGACGAAGACATGGTGAACAGCAGATGCCATTTATCTGCCAGGTCTGTGGTGGCATATTGCTGACGTGTGATACGTTTGACAATCTCTTCCCAAGGACGTCAGTCATGATAAACAGAAGCTGCATTCTTTCCGTGCGTTGAAGCCGGGTGATATGATGCGAGACCTTCTATCATGAAGTGGTTTCTTTGAAAACATATCAAATGACTGGGCAACTGGACGACGGTTATTGCCGTGGAAGAACATGATTCTTCTTTTCGAAGCTGTAAGTTCATAAAAATGTATGGTTGTTGTGTCCTTAATGAAAACATGACTGTATGCCTGGTTATATTTCAAAAATTGCATGAAGAATATTTGATAGCATCATGAAGAAGTACCGTTGTGTGACGTTGGACATCATGACAAAAATTGTGGTGTTTTTTCTTCATGCGTTCCAGTTAAGTATAGCGCCAGGCTGCTGGATGAAATGAAGAAATATATCGCCGTCGAAGATGAAGACATGGACGTTCAAAACAACTCTTCCAGCAAAAATTAATTCGTCAGCTGCTAAAATCCAGTCTTCAAGATCAACCATCAAGACCAGACAGACCTGGTTGAAGAAATAGTGTGCCCTGGTGCCAGTTTGAAGATGGTGATTTAGTGTGGTTGTGGATTGCATTTCTCAATAATTTGATATATCACCTTTCTTAGCGTTATATGTTGGGCAGACATCAGCTGCCAGTGGATCAAGTTGATCGTCGTTGGTGCGTTGTGCATGGTGATCTCAACAATTCGTTGTGGTGATGTGGAGTATGGTGCTGCGATGGTAATATAGTTGATTCTTTGAATATGTCCTTGAAATAAAGATCATCAATTCAGTGATTTCATTCAAGTTGATGATGTGTGGACGTTTGACAGGCCGTTTTCTGTTTGTGCTGTTGGCAGCGCCAGTTCTCTTCAGTTGACGGTGAACAGGCAGATGATCAATTAATAGAAAAAACTGTATATTTAATGCCTTCATAAAGTATTCTTCTCTGCTTTCTTTATCCACTGGAGGCGAAGATGCATTAAGAACAGAAGGAAAAAATAAATATCAGAAAACTGCTACCATTATGACGGGCTCCCGTTCTGTGGGCATGGTGCATTGATAATATGAACAGAAGTTGTGCATGGTGATGATAAGAAGTAGTTCCTTGAAGGTAGCGTCAGGATGTGGAATGAAGATGGTGATTCTGCCATGTGAATCAAACGTTTGATAAATTATCAAAAAAATATGATGTATTATCAATATGGCGTGATTCACCGGTGCCTTCATGAAGTAGCGGACCATCTTGATAACAATTCTGGTTGATCATGTAACAATCAGTTGTTTCCTTGGGCGTTTCATCGAACATGGTAACAAAAAAATGGTGCTGGTAAAAATGTAAAGATGTCAGTTATTGATATGGTGATGCTGTCGCTCGTCGTCGAGATATCAGCGCCTGCAAAACTGACGAAATCGCCAGCTACCAGCGTGAACCTAATAAATATAAAAATAAAAAACCGTCTGTATTTACCTGTTATTAATGTTAAAATGTACTATTCAACACCATTTCTCTGGAATATCTATTTCCTCTGCAGCAACAATTATCATAAAAAATGGAGATGTGGGATAAAATGATTATTTATGGTGGTGATGTGTAAAAAGCGCTCTTTGGACGTGCCATCATGGAGTAAGAACAAAGATAAACAAAAACTATAAAATAACGTTGTGCCAGGAGCGGGCGGGAAAAGCAAAACATGTAATGAACATAATCAGAAGTAAAATGCAGTAAACTGGTGCTGGATGATTCAGGCAAATGTTGCATGGTGACACAGTAGAACAGTCATCAAACTGGGCGTGAAC
>JASCZW010019396.1:0-13827 GCA_034211315.2 Aedes japonicus
AAAACCAAGGCCTGGACCGAGGTCGGGGCGTCTGGGGGAATGGCCTCCCCAGGATCGTCCCTGTTCCTCCATGCCACGACCTATTATGGCTACGTACCGGACATTGTGGAATATGGCGCTAGTTCGTTTAGCCATTCAGGGTAGCTTAACGTTTCCAGGGTGCCCCGGAGGAAGTGAACTACTTGTTGCATGTCTCCGACTCGGTAGAGTAAAAACTACCATATGCTAAAGGGCGGATCACAAACACCAAAAGTAAAAGCACCAACTCACAAAGCGTACATTTTACCAAAAGTTTTATTCTTCTCCCACTTACATTTCCTACTCTATCCTTCTTGTTCTCTTGTTATTCCTCCTTCCTCTTCTACACCTTTTGTTTGTTTCTCATTCTGCTTCTTCTTTTCTTACTTGACTACCTATTCATAGCTTGTACTCACGGGTTCGCTTTCTACTTGTGCCTGATGCTGATGGGTGCTCCTACGCAGAAAATCTAGCCGAATGGAATGCACAGCATCGTGATTGCCGGTATTTTCCGGTTGCTGTATAGAACCTCCCGATTTCCAAGGATGGCTTGCCTTGTTTCGGCCTGGTGCACGTATGAATTCACCGCTTTTCCTGTTGGCTTCATGGACCGCTTGCCAATTAGTCGTCCTGGGCCAAGTTGAGATTGGGTACACCACTCCCTCTTCTGCTACGATCGTAACCAATCGATCCGGAACATTAGATGAGGAGAAAAATAGCAGCAAAAGAAAGGCCATATAGCCAATCTAGGGTAAGGAACGGAATCCTCCCGCAATAATATCGGAACCTACTTCACGTAAAGGCCTTTCCTGTTGGAGGTAGGTCTGCTAACCTCGCGGTTTCCCGCACTATCGTGTCACGTGTGCCCTTTCGGTTGGTTTTGGCTGGTCTCGTTTTACCACGTGAGGTTCTGATTGAACTTGTTGGTGGTAGTAGCTTTGCTCTCTCCGGTTAACCGCGGCGGATGATAACCGAGAAGTTTTCACCGCTTGTGGCCTAACACGACCGAGCTGTACCGGACTCGAGAACTGTGTGATCTTTTTTTCATGGCCGCCATCTTCATCGCGAACGACTTCTGGCTCTTTTCCATCTTCTCAATCTGATCCTTCTTCTTACGCAGCATCTCAGCTTGCCAGGCCATCTGTTCTACTTCTTCGTCTTCAGTGCGCATCTTCTCCTCCATTTCCAAACTCCTCATTTTTCCGCAGCTATATTTCCGCCTTAGGCTCGGGGATGCCGAGGTAAACACGATCCCTAAACCGCAAAAGTCACACTAACTTTCCTTCCCTATTCCCATTTTATTGCAAGGCCGTGGCCGGCGCCGTTATTGATTATTATAGAAATTGAGTCACTGAAACGTGTACAGTGAAAATGGTCGGTTACTCCTAGCCCCATTCAATTACATACATACAAATACATTGTGCAATTTCACTGATTCTGATCAATTGCAGGATAGTAATCATTGATAACTGAGTCAGTCAAGCTAAAGTAAGCTACATTTTCGCCTCCGGCTTGCCCATTTGCCGATTTTGGCGTTGTTCCAGGCTCGCGCTTTCGTTTCCTTGCTAGATGTTCTAAGACGGGAGGTCGTGCTGGATATGTCGAACTCGTCCGCTTGCTTCTAGGAACGAGTCGAGTTCTTGGTACTCCTGAGCCTTCTCCCTACAGGTGGTTTTAGTAGTACCAACGAAGTTTAAGCTGGGATTTGTTGGATTGCGTCCGATTGAGTCTTGGAACGAGCTGGCTTCTTGGCTCTCCGAGCCTTCTCCATACAGGATTCGTTTTGGCAGTTCCACATTTTGGGCATTTGGCCCTCCGTCGGTCCCACGCAGCGGGTGCGGAACCAACCGGACCATCCATCACAGCCGGCAATCTCTTCATCGCTCGACCACAGATCCCAAGCAATAAAGACCTTATATGCAACATAAATGTCGTTTTTGGCCCAATATACGGCTGCTTTACTGCAATGCTATAATAATGTTTCATAAATGCTATTTTGCACTTACAACTTCAAATAGCATTGGAATAGCTTTACAACAGGTAGCATTCAACATGTTAATATAATGCTTATTGTCTACCTGGGTAGTAGTCAACGAATTTTGTTTTTGGTGCTCAAAACTTAAGTGCTTTCCTTGCTCACTTTTAAAACCTTCCTAACCTTCTTCCTTTAAATACCTTTCACAATCCATCGGTTTTGCTAAGGATTTATCTCGTTCGCCTCATGACCTAGTTTCGGTTCAACTACCCTAACTTCGGGTGTTTTCCTCCGAATTTCGTTGTGTTACGAAGTTAGGTTCAACCAGATCGACAATACTGGAAGCTCTTTTCCCGTACCAGATATGATTTCCCGAACAGGACTGGCAATAAGATTTGGCGTAGCCCTTCTCGGTTCAGAAAGGAGTATGGGCGCGTTCTGTCGACTTGAACAGGCTGCAACATCAACGTTCAAAAGTGCCTGAACCAAATGGACAGCTTGTAATTATCACTTCTAGACAAAACAGTCAAAAGGTCGAAGGTAACGTTTGTAATCAATGACATCTAGCGTATTTTTCTGGGATCTGCCTGCTCCCACCAACAAGCACCAGAAACAGATAGAGGGAATTGATACCTTCCCTTCGGTAATGGATAAGTAGGATATGGAGAAGTAAGCAACCTGGTATTTCAAGGAAATTTACGGTTTAATCATTGTTATTTTCGACAAGTGTTATTTTCGACCTTTTGACGGTTATGTCTTGACTTGAAGATACGAGGGGGGATCATTGCCCCGATATTCACAAATGGAGTACGTTGTAAAATGTTTCTTGTCTTCTATAACTAAATACGATGGAACTGAGCCTTGCAAATAAACGAACTAGTTGACACGATGGAATTAAGTAAACGAGTGGAAATTCATCGGGAATGATCTCTCATATGCATCCGTCGAACCAGCATAGGCCTTTAAAAGCAGAAACACCGAGACGATAAGAAGCAATAAGTAAATAACGGTGCATAACCCTAACCAATTTTACTTTCAGCCAAATTTTCTAGCACAAGGTTAGCAATCAAATGACCACTACAAAATATACTAAATATTTACGACCTAATTTGTAACGAGAAAAGAGAGGGACCATCAGGGCACCCAAGAGAAACGATTTGGATGGGGAATATGAGACTGCCTCTTCCCTATTGTTGACATTTTGCGGAACGAGGGCGGGTTCTTCGATCCCATCTATTGGGTTTATTCTGTCAATCGAGGACTCGATTCTAGTGCTGTGAGTGTGAACTAACAACAATAGAATCTTGATCAAATCATTTTTCAGGTTACTTAACTGCTATGGAAAGTTACCTGTCTACAATAGATGGTAGTATTCCATCATCGGCATCATCATCACAACTGGAAATAAGATTAGGAACAATTTTGTTCCTCCTAATTGACCGCGAATTTCCGAACATACTATTGGAAATAATCTTCACAGCAAAACAGATGTTTTTTTTTCAATTATTATAAAGGGTGTTCCGATCAAAATTTGGTCAAACAGTAATGTGTGTGAGTCGATCAAAGTTTTTAATAATAAGTCAAATTGTTTTTCTTTTTCAAGTTCAGTTAATACAGAATACAGGAGAAATATTCAGCTAAGCTTCCTTTTTACCGAACGCGAATTGCCGGGTCATCCGTTTAACACCTGCCATAAGATTTTGTACAGTCTCCTTGTCCACTTTATTCGCCGCAGAACGCCAGTTTGTCTTGAACAGTTTCTCGCTCACAACAGCTTTTCGAGTCTTCTTAAAGTTCCGCTTGATGATGGCCCAATATTGGTCGATTGGGTGGAGCCCTGGCGTGTTGGGAGGGTCCTTGTCCTTGGGCACCATTTGAACGTTGTTGGCAGCATACCACTTCACGGCCTTTTTTCCGCAACGGCAAGATGCCAAATCCGGCCAAAATAGAACGGAACAATTGTGTCGCTTCAGGAAAGGCAGTAGACGTTTTTGTAGGCACTCGCTCAGATAAATTTCCTGGTTGATGGTCCGGTCGCAATGTAAACGTTGCTCGTCAAGCCACAGGTACAGAAAGCCTTTTACGCCAGATATTTCTTCGCGAACTTAGACAGTTTAATGTGCTTAAAAATATCTGCCACCTTTCCCCGTCCGGTTGCCGTATAAAATTCCTGTCCAGGAAGCTGTTTATAGTCTGCCTTGACATAAGTTTCATGGTCCTGTAACACGCAATCAAACTTCGTCAGCATCGTCGTGTACAACTTTCACTATCGTGCTTTGGCCGACGTGTTTTGTTTATCGTCTCGATTTGGAGTCACCATTTTCTTGATTTAGACACAGTCAACAATTTCGCCAACTTGGCGTGAGAGTAGTTTGGATTTTCACCATTCACGTGCTAAAATTTGATGCTTTGCTTCTCTTTCTTCGACGACATTCTGATAACTGAAGTGCTAATCTCAAAATCAAAATAGAGGCTTGATGCGACATGCACACATCTTCAAAATAAGGGGCGGGCAAAAATTTTCAATGCACGATGAAAGAAAATTCGTCAAGTTTAAGTCGACCAAATTTTGATCGCAACACCCTTTACAACAATGCGATGGAGAATTTTGTTAATGTTTACTATTTTCTACCACTACTACTACTACACCTATCATTTGTTTGCTCTTTGTTCTATCTCCCACTGTTCTCTTTCTTCATATAACGGCGGTTCTCACAATTGCCGCTATGCAGTGTTGCCAGACAATTTCTGTGTTGTTGCAGCACAACAAGAATTGTTTATTCCGATGCAACCGTCCACCTGCACTGCAAACTCAGTTATAATTTAGCCTTTCGTCCGTCCAGGCATCACAAAACCTTCAAACCCAGCTTATTTCAAATCTAATTACCTGCTTCGGCGATCTTTTCCAAAATCAACCAATATTATCCAACAACTATTTCCGAGAACCACACGAGACCCTCAAGAGTAGTCTTTATCCGAGCCAAAAAAACGTCAAAACTGCTGATCGATCGATCTCCGCACAAATCCATTCTTCCCAATCTCCGGCGAAGCAAATCTCTCAACAACAACTATCTGAAAACGAAAAATGAAATTTTAAGCCGATTAAAGAATAGCCCAAAATATAAATGTATATATATACCTGAATACAAACCTTTACCTTCTCAAGCGCTCCGTCAAACAGAGTTGTCAAAAAGTGCGACTGATCCTATTTACGCGCCCCGGCTAGCAACCATGGCGCAGAGCATTTTTCCAATCGAATGAAATTTATTATAATTTCTATACTCATAAATTCACTTCCAACTTGGCGTCGCTCTCCGCCGAATCTCTCCCCCGGCCGCATGTCGAAGGCATCCTAGCTGTTGAATAATTCAGGTTATATTTTCAAATTGATACCGTCCCCCCTTCCAACCACTCCTCGTTGATAGATAGGCAAAAACGGTTGTAAATCATTTTGGTCAGTGGCAGTTCTCCTTGGTTCGATTTTTGTTTCTCGTTCGGTTCAGCTTGACTTGGACCAATCCAGAAGAGTTCCGTCGGATTAGACTCCTAAACTGCAAAATGTGAAACCTTCTCTCCCGGTTGAACTGTCAGTCGGACGTCCAGTTTCGTTAAAACTTGACGAAAGAGTTGCTTGGATCCACTCCGACTCTGGTTACAAATTTCCAAACTCCGCAGTGGAACCGCATCGACCGAGAGTCGAAAAATAAAAGCCTCCACTCGGGTTTATGTTGCTTTTTTTTTTTAACGATTTCCAATACCGAGAAGGACTAACGCAGAACAGGTTTCCAATTTTTCCTCACTTTTATGCTTCGCTTTTTCCAGTTGTTGTTGATTGCAGTTCAAAACGAAAACGAAAGAAGCAGCAACTCTCAGGCTGGCTGGCTGGCCTGATGGTAAGCCCTGGCAATAAAACGCGAAACAGCACCAGCCTTTCGTTCTCTTTCGCTCTCAGCGGCTCTCGAAATTGTGTGTTATTTCAAATCAACTTCCTCCCGTCCTGCCGCACCTTAAACCTCAGCTACCTTGCGCCATCCACGCCGGTACTGGACGAAAGGTAGGAGAAGGGGCAAAACTTTGCGTGGCCAATTTCTTCCAACTATGAGCTGGGAACAGGAACGGACAACGCCGGGGGAAGGGATTATTTCTGCTCCACGCTTATCGAAGTTCATTAATAGTAAGGAAATTCTACGCGGCTGCGGCGGCGGCGGCGGACGAAAGCCAATGCCGATACGATGCGGCGACCACGACGACGACGACGCAACGCGCGTGGATTTTGTTTGTTTTTTCTTCGTCAAGTTTTATTTGGCTTCGTTGCGTTCTTGGGAATCGTTTTTCCGGTGGACTGCACCGCACTTACAGTTCTTTTTTTTTTTTTTGGTTAATTTCTGGACTTGTGTTTTTGGATTAGATCTAACGAACAGAACTTATGGCTGGATAGACTAAACATCTACACATGCTGGGTGCTTAATTGGCAAGTTCCCAGCAGGGGACGGGGCATGCCTGGCTGCCCGGCGGAAGTTTTTGGGATAACAAAAGCGATGAATTTATTTGGTGTCAGAAATGTTTGATTTTCGGGGATTGGCTTCGACTGATCTTGGGTTTGGAGGTGTCGGAAACTTTGCGAAGATGCTATTTCTTGGTGTTGAGAAATGCTCGGGGAATTAAGCGAGGAAACCGCAGGTTGGAGATTTTCAAATCAAAATTGAGATCTGTTCAGTCTGTTTCGATTAGAGTGCAAGTTACTGAAGGCGTTAGTTATTATGTAATTCAGTTTTGCATTAATGATACTCAGTGATAAGGGCTTCAGGACTCACAAGGGAGCGAATGTTATCAACTAGAAATGATAATAGAACCATTTATTACTGGATTTCTTTGCCCTTAAACGTCAGGAATAACATGGGTTTGTATGTGCCTACTTTGCAATCAAGTCAACACGACTGTTTACATTTAGGACTATTCGTTTTGACTTCTGAAATGGGCTGATTCAGCTTGCCATGCAAGAGAAAGCTCACATGTACAATAGCTGGATGTTGGTTATAGATGTAAGTGTACATGATATTCAAATAATCGTTTATATCGCAGTAAAATATACTGGTCATTGGAAGGGATGGGCTTTCGTTTACCGACAATAGAAGGTTCGATAGGCATTTTAACCTCCAAAAGAAAACTGTAAATTATCCGTGGTAGAAGAAATCCACACACCGTCTATTCACATGAATGATTGTTTGTATACACGGGAGCATCAGTATCAGCATTGGTTCCAGTAGAACCAATCAGGCCCATATATTTACTGCTTCAGAATTAGTGTTAGTATAGTAAAATTGAACGGGCAATTACTCATCAAAACACTTAATGTAGTAACTTACCTAAACACATAAGAATGATGAAGCTGTAGAGTGTTTTAGGTGTTCACAAACTGTTACAAAACTGGTATCCCGATTACCTTATGTTTACCTGGGTTGCTACTCTGAAAACCAGATTCAACGATAAACTTATGCTTGGAGCTGTTGTTGAGCTAGATATCTTTTGTTTTTTTTTAATCAGTTCGTTTATTTGTTAGGCTCAGGCGTGTGTAACACTTTGCGGAGCCGATATTCAAAATTATAATTAGCAATGTTATGTTTTCTATGTTCTATTTATTTGGAACGTCTGGCTTGAACAAGAGCCTGTAACATGGTTTTTCTGCTACCTGCTGACAGTTCGGTTTTCATCAACATCATGGCATACTCGACGGTCTAGCTGGTTGTAGCATACGAATTGGTTGTCTTTCTCCAACAGATCGCCCAAAGTTGCATTTCTCCAACCGTACATTGAAGCCAACTTCATGAAGTGTTCGATCGTGGCCGGTTTCTGTTGCAGTGTGGATGATAAAGTCGTTAAGAAAAGATTCCAATCCTCCAGTGACAGCGATCAAGCTGCTCATCAGTTGTTGAAATGCGCCGGGTGCAGATTTTACTCGTGGAGTAAACCGATTTGTTAGGTTAAAATTGACTGGAGCGATCTCTTTCAGTAGAAGTGACATGTCGGTTTTTCGGTGCTTTGTTTATCTTTAACTTTAACGGGAATTAAAACACTTTTTCCTAAAAATTCAACTTCATAGTAGAAAGATTTTTTCGAATCAAACATCCGGCAGGTTTTGTGGGGTTTTTCCCGGAATATTATTGTGATTTAGTTTCGGGCTTCCTCTGAAAATGTGATGCGATTCAATTAAAAAGTGTTTTCAATGTTTCGCTGGAGTAACTAACAGCTACCTCCAGAAGTTTCTTCCGAATCGTATGATGGGTTCAATTTATGGATTTTTTGCCTTCAAAATATAATTTTTTATTTGAATCCAAACTTTAAGTGTTGAACTAAAATGGAGCAAATTTCCCTAATAAAAAACAGAGTTTTAGGACGACTTCTTAAAAAAAATAACACTTTTTCGTCTATTTTGGATCATCCAAAGACAACCCAGTAGCTTTATGAGTAGAATTTTGATTCCCAACGTTGTAATAAACTCTGAAATACGAAAACATTTTAATGAATTCTCAAATAAAACACTCCTGATAGAGGGAAAATATGATGAGACAAAGAGAAAAACGCAATTCCATAAGAGGGGGTTTTATGGTTGACCTGTAAAATTTGGTGAGATCTGACCAGTTGTAAGGTTAATATTCAATATAAACGCGCCAGGTTTGATTACTTTTGAGCCTGGAAGTGTGTTTACTTTACCGTTATTCACACGGAAACGGCCATGACGGTCGTAAAGGAATGACCGCGACTCTCCAGACACTTTTAAAATGGGTTGCTTGTTCTGCATAAGAGCCTAGCACTTCGTAACCCCTGGATGAAAGCTGCGTTCAATGGTCACTAAAAGACTGTCCGAAAACATTCTAATGGGATTTCTTTATATTCTGCGGAAATAGTCATAACAGAGATCTGAATCAGATCCACCGAATAGCTTTCGTAAAATTCGTACTGACGTACTGACTGACGTTTTACTTGGTGGTTCCGGATCTGCTCTTGAAGCTTGAAAATATTTGAAGATATTTTTCATTCGGGATTGAAGATATTTTTCATTCGTGGTAGCATTGCAAGTAGCCTATTGCCGTATCACAACTTCGCTGCCGCTGGTTGGCTACAGCGTAGCTTCACGCCAAAGCAGGGCGTATTGTAGAACTCAATCTTCGTCGATCTTGGGCGATACTTCTCCAGTTGCCCTGAAAGGTTTAGGGTTCCCAGGTCCTCCTCCACTGCATGTATCCAGCGTATTCGTGGCCTTCCACGAAGTCACTGACCTCGACCTGCTTCCCTGTTGTATATTATTGTTTCTTCCGACATTCGCACTAAGTGACCAGCCTACAGAAGTCTGCCGTATTTTATACGCCTAATAATATTCGCCTCTTTTCACACTTATATGACTCGTGATTCATGCGTCTGCGCCACACACCATTGTCTAATTTCCCGCCGAGTATTTTTCACAGTACTTTTCGCTCAAAAAGGCTCCGAAGGCATTCCGGTCTGCCTTATTTAACGTCCACGCTTCGTGCCCGTAGAGAGCCACCGCAAATTTGATTTCCGTTTGCTAGTTGCGGGACCTAATCTGGTAACGAAGCCCGTAAAAAGACCTATTCAACGCTGCAACAAGTCTTCTCACTTCACGGGACTACGTGTCAGTATCACAAGTGTTCCAAGGTAATCAAATTCATCAAAAACTTTAAACAAATCCCCATCAAAAACTACCTCAGCAGCACCAACGCCACTAAGCCTCCGTCTATCTCTACCAGCAACCATGTACTTCGTTTTGGTAAAAAGTGCATCTCCTTGCTTCAACCCATCTAACGACACAAATGAGGTTGATACCTCGTCTACAACCCGAACACTTGATTTCGAGCCATTCAGCGTTGCACGGATCAGCCCATCTAGTTTTGTCGGAAAACCATGTTCAGACATTATCTGCCTTATCTCATTCATTTTCATTGAATCAAACGCTGCCTTGAAATCAATAAACAGATGTTGAGTCTGCAAGTTATACTTCCGGAATTTATCTGAAATCGTTCGCAAGGTTAATCTGCCCTTTCGAAAACCAGCCTGGTATTAGCTGACGAAGGACTCCTCAAGCGGTCTCAGTCTGTTAAACAGGATGCGCGAAAATATTTTGTATGGCGAATTCAGCAGGGTAATCCCTCTATAATCGGCGCACTAACAGTCTGTTTCCGTTTGTGTAGATTGGGCCATCCAACCTCTTGACTTCTACAGTTCATAATTGAAAGCCAGGTTATGGATTCCAGATTCTCTACTCTCCAGCATGGTTTTCAGCTGCGCCGAACTGCCGACTGATTTTTGTTCCTTAACCTGATTTCAGGGCACGAGTTCAAATTCATTGCAATGTGAATTCCATATCAAATTCAGCATCAATAAAAAAAAGCTTAAGGGTCGATTTTATCAATTGATTGTACACGATTGTGTTCGTTTCCCATTATGGCTCTGGAACCATCACGATCATCAAAAACATCTACCTGATCCACAATACATAATTGAAGCTAAGATTAAAACTTATAATTGAATATGGTTCTTTTTGGATAATATTATCTTTCACTATCAGTGTTGATAAATCTCACGGAGGTTATGCGACAATAAAAACCGGACCATTTCATTACCCCGAGAAGAAACTATCATGAGCTTTCGTGTCATTTTTCAATTATTCATGAGATTTTTTCTCATAGTTATTTTGGGTCCTAAGTTTCTAAAACTAACCTGAAACACTTTTTCAAACTATCTGTAGCAAACACAAGCAAATTCCTTTAAATTCCATAAGAAAAAGCTTTTCCTTTGGCAGATAGGCCTGTTTTGTCTGCGACTTACAGACTTCTTCAGTGTCAAGCACTCGTTTCCTTGCCCGATGAGATTATCCGGTCTATTTAGATAAACATCGTTCAGATTTCTCATGAAATATTGACATTTATCAGCCCTGGAAGCAAAGCGTTCGATTTTCAAGACGCTTATTCGTATTTATTAATTAGAACGCGGATAACTTGCGCTGAGATACTGTGTTGAATGTTTCATGCAAAACGATCAGAACAGCGCAATAGGACTTATTTGTAAATGTGGTATATAGTGTATCTGTGAAATAAATGCTGAGTTTTTACGGGTAAACTAGCTTTTGATTTGGATACACCCATTCAATTTGAGTAGATTCAACTAAGCGTGAAGCGAACTAAAAGTTGTAGTAAGCTATGCAAAAATCTCCCACTTTGTGAGAGTAAACAAAACCAACGCAGCGTATTGACATTGGATGCCGATGGCTATAAAAAACGGATCGGCAGCAGCAGCAGCAGCAGGGAATTGTATACAGACATTATCGAGGGTCTAAACTTCGGTCAGGTTCTCGACAACAAGGATCGAAAACAAAATGTTTTAGAAGATTCAGAAGATTTTAGGGAATTTGAACTTTTCAAATATAAGAGTATGGATGTAAGCGTACATCATAAATTTTCAATTTACATGTAATTTTGTTTCAGGTTGTTCGATGTTAAGATAAGATCGATGAAACAGTTCAAAAAGCATTGTTTGGCGTGAGTGCATCTACATTTACAATTTATACACTCAGAAAAATATTGCTTCCACCAGCTGACAGTTTTAAGCGTCCAGGAGATGGCATTGTTTAAAAAATGTTTTGTCTAAATGAAAAGATTCAACAGCATAGAGAATTTTCGGGTTCTGTTTCTGTTTCTGATCACCATATTTTTATGGTTGTTTTTGACAAAGCTGAGATTTTCACACCTACACCTTTATAATACAGGATGAAATCAAAATCCTTGTTCTGTTAATGTAACCAAACACATTCCTTCAACAAAAAAGTAATTGACATAACAAACTTTCAGCGAATTCAAATTTTAAACTGGGTCAGTCCAATCTAAAAACATATTACAACTTTGTATAGCCGAAAAAGCTACAGTTACAACTGTCAATCCTAAGTTCTGTACTCCAGCAAAATATTATTGCTGAAAAAAAAAATACATTTACAACTATAGTGTCGTATACCATTCAACTGTGGGTGTGTATGTATGGCTGTGTTAATGTATGTAGGTGACGAAATAAAGTAGGCCGTGTTTTTCAGCAACGACAATGGTTTTGAAATCGGACATCTCGGTTTGGAGATATTGACGAAACAAGTTCCGAAAATACACTTATGTTAGGAACTAACTGGCGGTTCTAATTTGAAAAAAAAAATTGTTTTCCCCATCTATATTGATGACAGGCATTATTACTAGCACAAGCATACTGTTTTTAGATCTCAAAATTTTTTCTCGAGTTTCAAACTAAAAAATCTAATAGTTTTTGTTTTTAAAAACTGGTATGAAGTTCACAAAGTGAAATATATTGTTACTTTGCATTAGCAAGTTTTGCATAAGTCACTTTGCAAGCTGTCGGTATAGGCAACGCTTTTTTGACGTTTTTGGTGTTTGAAATAAATGGTTGATTCGTTAGTCTGTTTTTTGTAGCGTGTTTCATTGTGAAATAGGTCCCTGGTGGCACACTTGTTGCAAATCGGTTGAAGTTAATTGAATGCAACTAAATTAAGACACAGGCAGGTTGCTGCAACCAATTAAGTCAGTTTCGTGTTGATTGGGGTGTTACCTTGCAATTATTATTATATCATACTATTTTGAAATTGTTTTTTCAATAGTTCCATTTGTGAGAGTTAAAAAACAAATGGAATGCGGGTATATTATTATATTTTTAATCGAGAAATGTTATAATCCACGTACCCATGAAATACTCCGTTCATATTTCTCAATAAGAGGTATCATTTCCAAAAATCCATCAAGAGGTATTTCCAAAAATATTCGGCATTTGCCGATTTTGGGAACTAACCCTTGTTTTTAGAAACCACCGGTCCGATTTGGGTGCAACGACCACCAAATTAAAGGTATTATGGCTGCATAGAGCGTATTAAATATTTCTGGAATGGATGAACCAGTTTTGGAGATAGGACAACATTCCGTTAAACTTAGGAACTATGTCGACTATCTTGGTAACAACTAGACTGAGTTGGATCCAACAAACGCCAAATGAAAAGTATAATGGTCCGATAGAAATCTATTAAAAGATTTTGGAACAGTTGCGGAGATATGGTTGAACAAAGTTTCGGAAAACATTGATTTCAGGAATTAAAAAATGGACGCAATAGCCGTCAAAGTAAAGGTATTATGGTCCTTTAGTTTACTTTTAACATTAAGTAGTAATTGTATCGGTCATTCGAATCGGATTTAACTTGGAATTTTAGTATAATTTGAGGTGTCGCATGGTATGTTTTGGTCCAGATCGAACACTGGCCACTTCTCTGAAGGTACGGCAGAAGCAACATGTTCGGATGTGGCCAGACTACCATTTATCTTGTTATCGAATCCTCATGTAATTTGGGCGCCGCATGATACATTTGAAACGTTTTAGATAATATCTTCAAAAGTTACCAAGTTACCCACCGGAACGTGTTTCGGCCACATTCACATTCAAAACATTCAATTGGACCATAGTACCTTCCATTTGGCGTTTGTTCCGTCCAATTCTGTCCAGCGGTTGCCGAGAAACGTCAGATTTTTCATTTATTTACTCACATAGACACACGCGAATCATAAACGCAAACACACATACACACATCCATAAACACGTCAACACATGCACACAAAAGAATTGTCTCTTTCCGGTGGATGCAACTTCTGACATGACTGAATTTATTTTTGTTGCATACAAAGCAATATACATACAACGCTTTGTTTCTTTCCTATTGAGAAATACACGTAAAGCTTAAGTGAGGTTAAATATCGTAGTATCTGAAACTGAAATTGATA
>JASCZW010019397.1:0-13819 GCA_034211315.2 Aedes japonicus
GAGTGTATCGAAAAGTAGTTATAAACTTCCAAATAATAAAATAGGCATGAAAACATGGTTAAAATTAACATACTATATCAGTTTATTATAGCTTAACATGTTTACAAAAGATCCAAACGGAAAAACTAGTCATCATGTTCATTTCTGTAGAATGCCCGTACCTTTAATTTGACACCTGCCATCAAATTCTGCACAGTGACCTTTGCGCACTTCCTGGATGCCGCTGCCCAATTTTTCTTAAAATCGGTCATGTTTTGGGAAACTGTACCATCCTTCTTAAATATACGCTTGACTATTGCCCAATAGCGTTCGATCGGTCGCAACTGGGGACAGTTTGGTGGGTTGATGTCTTTTTCTACGAACTTGATGTTATTCTCCGTCAGCCACTGTAGAGTGGATTTGGCGTAATGTGCCGATGCCAAATCTGGCCAGAAGAGAGGAGGGGACTGGTGCTTTCTATACAATGGTAGCAACCTGTTCTTCAAACATTCCTTTTGATAAATCTCAGCATTTATAGTTCCTTTTGTATAGAAAATTGAAGAACGCAAGCCACATGTGCAAATAGCTTGCCAAATGAGCACCTTCTGACCGAATTTCTCCATCGCAACAGTCGTATCTGCGGTTGGCACACGTTCCTCAACAGATTTAGTATAAAACTGCGGCCCCGGTAGCGTTCTTGAATCTTCTTTAACGTATGTTTCGTCATCACTCCTTTCGTTAGCACTCCTTACCAAACTTTTCGATGATGCGTTTTACACTTGCCGGGTGAACATTTACTCTTTTCGCAATCTGGTTGTAAGTAACACCCTTTTCGGTGCACCAAGTGTGCAGAATTTTCTTTTTAGTCTCAAATTCAATTCGCGACATTTTGAATACAACTTTATCAACGGAAATGAATGAACCGAATAATCATTTTTGACATGTAAACAAAGCAAATGGCGTTTACACGCTAAAAATATATACAGTAGTTTATGCGTAATAACGCATCGAATGTTTATAACTACTTTTCGATACACTCCTTAGCACTTATGGATTCTAATCTGTCCTTGGAATCTCAAGATTGGATAGCAATCCAACATTCAGTGAAGATTTTAAAAGTTTTCACGATGTAACTGTTGAAATATCTGGTGGAAAACTGTATCTCTATCTAAATCTGCTGTACTTTCGCGATTGACGATTCGACATGTACGGCAGTATATAGAGCGAGAAAAATCATTGAAAAACTTTGTGATCAACTCACTGCAGGGTTGACGAAGCGATTTTATTGGCTTGAGTCAAGATCGATTTTACTAGATCCTCGATTCAAAAAGCAAGGGTTCTGAGACGACAGCAAATACAACCATGCATATCAGTCGTTGATAAGGAAGCTGAGAATGACTTCAATAGAACAGACATCAGTGGAACAACAAGATAAATCCGTAAACGATGAAAAACGATCGTCCGTATGGGAGGAGTTTGACGCGCTTGTTGGGAAACTGCAAGCTTCGCATGATCCGTGAGTTGCTACTATTGTAGAGTTTGATTTCAAAACTCATTGGCTTTATGGACATTATAGGCAATGACCATTTGAATTCATCTGGTTTCCGTAAATCCGGGTTACCGGGGCTGTGTTCCTGTACGGAGACACAATATCGGAACATCTATTGAATTTGCAAGAATGGATGTCGGACTGTTAGGAATAACTCCTAAAAACTATTTCTATTCTATTGTGAGACATATGCGAACTTGTTCCTGGAACGGCCATTCTGTAACAGGTTCCTGTGGGGCCTCGAGTGGCCATGAACATTTTCAGTAGAAACCCCTGGCAATATGGGTATCAAAATTAATGAAATTTCGCCTGTAGGATATTTCTCAACGTTTAGTGGCCATATGATGATTTGTCCTCGGACTTGTTAATCCGGAACAGGTTCCCGTGGGGCTTCGATTGGCCATGAACATTTTCAGTAGAAACCCCTGGCAATATGGGTATCAAAATTCATGAAATTTCACCAGTAGGCTATTTCTTAACATTTAGTGGCAATCGGATGATTTGTCCTCGGACTTGGCAATCCGGAACAGGTTCCCATGAGGCCTCGAGTGGCCATGGACATTTTGAGTAGAGACCCCTGGCAATATGGGTATCAAAATTCATGAAATTTCGCCAGTAGGATATTTCGCTAAAGGAATTAAAATCGGTCAATAATAGCCAGAGTTATAATCATTTGAATTTGGTGGGTACCCGGGTGCCCTGTCGATCACTTAAAGGTGTTTTTTTTTGTCGATCACATAAGGGTTAAAACGCATACGCCAGCTTATTTGAATAAACAGGCATATTACTGAACATTTATTCCCATAGTTTGGCGTAAAAACCAGGCTGCTATGTTCTGATTAATTTGTCGTACATTGGCTTTCGCCGGTTGGCTTCACGAATACCAACGAAAAGTTTTAACCAGCATAGCTCCCATTTGATTTTGAAGATATCTACCATCGGACTTATCAGTCCAAAAAATGTTCGACTCATTCAAAGAGCGTCAGTTGGCGAAAAAAAGCAAGAATGTTGCAGTTACAGTTTCTACTGTAAGGTGTTGAGAGACCTGAACATAAAATTTACCCAATTGAGGCATGCAGAGTGCGAACGTTGTCAAGTCCATCGTGTTCATGAAGAGCAGACAGGGCACTCTGCTAAAGCTGATGATAATGATCAGGGATTATCAACAACAAACGAAGTTCAATGCGAGTTGGGTTTGTGTTGGAAGTATCATGTATCACGAGCGATTGCTGGGCTAGATATGATATGATAGCGATCGGTCAAATACGAAAATCAACAAATCGGTTTTCTCTGTTGATCTTCAAAAGGAATCTTTTATGTGTATCAGTCGTTGTGAATTACTTACATCTCATTTTATGACTGTAGGTGGTCCAGCTTCCAAGAATGGAATTATTCAAGTTTTTTGCAAAAGAATCGTCGCATTCAACGAAAGTTTTGCTCCCCTTGGAGGCTCTCTAAATGAACCCGTTTATACCTTCTGTGGAAGGATATGATTGCAGGACGGAAAGCTTATCACATTGACAGCGTTTTATTAATAATTTTTTTCTCTTCTCTTGGCTCAAACGCCGTCGTTATTTTGTAGCTGGACAATTGTTCAGGACAAAACAAAAATTGGGATTTGATGGTGCTGTTGGCTTTACTCATCAATTCGCCTATGATTGAAAAGCTCAAATTAATTTGAAGTACCTTGAGCCTGGGCATACATATATGTCAGCGGATTCATTTTATGCATCGGTTAAGCGCACGATGAGAAACGTTCCTCGAAAAGAATTCACAATTTTCCAGATTTTGTCAACTGAGTGAGAAATTCAGGGGATGGCATTAAGCCACTGGTTCTCGAAATGAAGCCGTCAGATTCCTTTGAATGTTCTTCCAAATTCGAGCAATTGAACCCAGGCACCTTCAGAATTGCCTTGCTTTGTAATCCTACGCGCATACACGCAGAGCTTTTGAATGCCCTAACGAAGGCCGAGGTGGTGTTATGGCGGTCTTCTAATTGCTCGGAAAGCTGTGAGCTTTCGGAACGTGTACAATGTATGATGACGTCAATTTCAAAACCCATTTTCTAGTTCCTTAGGCAATTTTCTACCTGTGGTTTTGATTATATATCAGAATTCCAGACTAATCCCTTTTCACTTTCTTGCTAAGGAAAAAGATCCATCAATTCTTTCCCATTGTCAACTTCAGATGTCCATGAAGGCAGTATGAGGGATACAGTATCCCCACTGATCGTAAGGAGCCGGCCAGGTGTTTTCCAGAGGTCGATAGATGGCAAGTATGTATGTAATCTCTAATCTGTTTTCCCTGGTGCATTCAACTTCGCCAACAGCCACCCGTGATGAGTTCGGTCAGCTATGCATAGCTATGGGTCTTCTTGTGGAGAGACGTCATTCATGCGACCAAATGCGACCAAAGAACGCCAAACCGTTCTTTTCAATTTATCTCAGAATTTTTCGAAGAAACTTTTTTAGTTTTTGCTTGGAGGCAATGTATTATAGGGTAAAGAATGCAAAAAAAAACAAAAAAGTGAATTTTGGTCGTCTTGGCGCTTACGTCAACTATGGATCCCAGAGTATAGTTTATAATTTGTTTTATTTTAACCATTAATTAAATCATCTTGCAGTCAAAGAGAAAGAGTAGCGTAAAATTTATCAATCATTTCTTAAAACCAACTCTCCCAATCTAGAAAAACTCATTGTTTCGTCCAGGGCTTGACCAGGCCCTACGTTGTGATTATTTTTTACTTTCTGAGAGACGACAAACGAGAACAAACGGATTAATTTGACGATGATAATTTATTACCACCGAGAGGCAGCGTGCTAGCTCGGTGGGTACTAGACTAGACGTTTATACTACTATAACACCACTAAACTATATACATCGTTGTGTCCCTTTTATAGGGGACACGATGTACGGATAATTAGGGCCGTGTGCACCGCATTGCTACAATGGTGCATAGATACGGCGCGCCGACAGTGCTGGAGCCCACTTTAGCAACAATAATAGCATCAGGCCATCATTGCATGCTAGCCGCTCTCCAATGGGTGGAAACAATACACGCGTGTTTGGTGCTATTCAATAACAGCAAGCACGTCGTGTGTTGTTTGAGATCGAACACTCATATTTTCGTATTTCGTTAGCTCATATATTCGAAAATTATTCCAGTATGATAAAATTAAATCGCGAATATCTCGAAAACCGATGCTCTTACGAAGGTCATTATCAATGGCTTAAACATATTAAAATGCTTTAAAAATCAGATTATATAATCAGAATACGTTTATTCCCGCAAATATTTAATTGTTGAGAAATGCACCGAAAGTTGATGCTGTAGAAGATTTTTTCCCTGACATTTCTTCATCCTGGAATCTTCGTTTAAATAAGCGTAATAACAACAAGTTTTCACAGTCAAAAAAGAAAATAAATCGTTTTATGAGATACTTAAATTTTTATGTTCATTGTCGATTTTTTCCGTTTTTTTCTTCTCAGTGTATATTTTTCTCACAACCTTCACACATAGGGTCACAACTTGTTCTTAGACAGTTTTTTTGTACAACCAAAGGTTTTTGAGCTACAAATTATTAATTGAAGTGCTATTCAAAATGCTTACGCCCTTTTTAAAACTGACTCTTGAGTCACACAAATCCATTATAGCGCGGAAAATGCTTAGTCTTCCAAGCCAAACGTGTATGCAAAGTTTTATTCAAATAAAAATATATCGAAAATAATTTCCACATCTCTAGGTCATTTCGCCTGGAAACGCTGAACAGAGGAAGTTTGTCGCCTTTGTCACTGGTGACCACTCTGTGCTCCGCCTGTCTGCTGTGGAGGGAAAGAGACGCAAAACGAGACCATCATTATTGTGGTCTGACGAGCAATTTCTCTGTGTTTGCTTTGATGCGGACGAAATGAGAAATGCGAATCCCAACCGAGGGTGAAAATTTAATGCCTGGCTACATTCGATGGAGACGCGTCATACTTTTCTCTTGTTGAATCAAAACTTAGCGACGAGATCTACAGAAATTTAAGCCGAATCGAACACCGTTGATGGCGGCAAGTGTTGAAGCGATTGAAATTGATTAGTGGCTATGGAGCCTCATCGTAGCCTGTATCGTTTTGGCCGCATTTTCCCAACTAACAAAGTGAGGAGACGCTCGCACGTTTGACAGTGAATAGAACGAGCCCGTTAGCACGTCATTCCGCATTTTTGGAACACAGTTAGAAATAAGGATCAAATTCCACTAGACGGGCGTTCGTTCGGTGGGTTTTGACGTTTGCTGGGTGGGGGTAAGGGGTGAACGGATACCAAATGGTTGGCACGCGAGTGGAATTCACGATTAGACAACATCAGCTAGAGCCGAATGGAACTGAATGCTCGGGGTTCGTCGAACGTTGACTAGTCGCTTGGATTGGCTCTGGTTTGAGAACTGATGGTGTTTATTTTGAATGTTGAAATGCGAGAGATATTCTGTTATCTGTTGTCGTTACCCGGAGCAAATTTAAACGTAGCTTTTTCGATGTTGTTGCTCTCGCAGGCTAAACAGCCGAGAAGAGGAATGCAAATTTATGCTACGAATGGTAGCAATTTCAGGAACCGAGGAGGCAGAAACGGGATTGCGTCACAGCTTGGTGATATTTCAGGAACGGAGGATTTATTTACAACCAGTCGGTGGAATCAAAAGAGAATTGAATAGAACTTCAAGACATGAAAAAGGCTTGAAAGCTGGTATGGTCGAGCCACAATTTATTTGAACAGTAAGACTAAAGTACCAAACGGCTAGAGAGTGCTACTCCGCTGTTGTAGAATAAGCTGTGATTACACAGGTAACCAACGGACGATGTTTGGGACTAACATACATCCTCAATGTGATCCTAATTTAAGGAAACACAGTGTCAGCCCGTCCAAATGCAGGCCATATAAAAAGTTGGCAGCAATCCAAATCAATCAATTCAATACAAATCAATCAAATCCAATCCAAATCCAATCAAATCAATCCAAATCCAATCCAAATCCAATCCAAATCCAATCAAATCCAATACAAATCAATCCAAATCAATGCAAATCCAATCCAAATCCAATCCAATCAATCAAATCAATACCTAATCCAATCCAAATCAATCCAAATCCAATGCAAATCCAATCAAATCAATCAAATCAATCAAATCAATCAAATCAATCAAATCAATCCAAATCCAATCCAAATCCAATCAAATCAATCAAATCAATCCAATCCAATCCAAATCCAATCCAAATCAATCAAATCAATCAAATCAATCCAAATCAATCCAAATCAATCCAAATCAATCCAAATCAATCCAAATCCAATGCAAATCAATCCAAATCCAATGCAAATCCAATCCAAATCAATCAAATCAATCGCAAATCAATCAAATCAATCCAAATCAATCAAATCAATACAAATCCAATCCAAATCCAATACAAATCAATCAAATCCAATCAAATCAATCCAAATCAATCCATTTCTTCATCAATATGAAAGGATATCTCAATTCTATCCAAGCAACTCACTACCGTCAAATTAAGATTTAGCAACTTGTGTGTGACTCGTATATGTTACATAGCAGTTACCAAAGCAGGATTTGGTATGTTAGTGTCTCGTTGGAGGTTCCTGCTAGCAAAACTACATTTACATTCCATCGCATGCTGAAGCCACCACCCAACTTCGTTGATCAAGTTGACCAAAATGGAGATATCAAAATTCGCAAGAACTGCAGTGATGTTCTAAGAAGAACTACACTAAAGTTCTAGGAAGAACTTCGCTTAAGTTCTATGAAGTTTTTCACTTTCACTAGTTTTTCATTAGTTTCAAGTTTTTCAAGTTTCAGGTAATTTTTTCTAGAGTTCTGGATTCTGCATGAATTGCATGAATTCTTATACGAACTTCACTGGAGTTCTAGGAAGAACTTTGCTTATGTCCTAGGAAGTTTATCACTGAAGTTCTAAGAACAACTTCGCAAAAGTTTAAGGAAAAGCTTCTCTGAAGTTCTAGGAAGCACTTTGCTTAAGTTCTAGGGATATATTAGTTCGGGGAACTTCGTTGAAGATCTAGGAGGAACTTCACCTAATTTCTAGAAAGTTTTTCACTGAAGTTCTTTGAAAACTTCGCTTAAGTTCTAGGAAGACTTTTTCTGGAGTTCTAGAAAGAACTTTGCTGGAGTTCTAAAAAGAACTTTACTATAATTCTAAGAAGAGCTTCACTGAAGTTCTAGGAAGAACTAAGTTAAAGTTCTAGAAGGAACTACGCTGGAGTTCTAGGAAGAACTTTACCTAAGTTCTAGAAAGTTTATCACTGAAGTTCTTTGAAGAATTTTTCTGGAGTATTAGGAAGAACTTCACTGGAGTTCTAAAAGAACTTCACTATAATTCTAGAGAGAACCTCGTAGAAATTGTAGGAAGAACTTCGCTGAAGCTCTTGAAAGAACTAAGTTAATGTTCCAGGAGGAACTTCAGCTGAACTTCTAGGAAGAAAATAGCTTAATTTCATTATTAATTTGATTTTATTTTAATTTATAAGAAGAACTTCACCATAATTCTAGGAAGAGCTTCGCTGAAGTTCTACGAACAACTTCAACGGAATTCTTAAAAGAACTTCAATGTGGTTCTAGGAAGAGCTTCTGCAGAAGTTCTAAGAAGAATTTAGTTAAAATTCTAGGAGGAACTTTACCGAAATTTAGGAAGAATTTTGCCTAAGCTCTAGGAAGCTTTTCACTGAAGTTCTCGGAGTCGCTTCGTAAAAAATCTATGAAAAGCTCCACTGATGATCTAGAAAGAACTTCAACAGAGTTCTAAAACTAACTTCACTATCGTTCATTAAAGAGCTTTGCTGAAGTTCTAGAAAGAACTTATCTAAAGTTCTAGGGGGAACCTCACTGAAATTCTAGGAAGAACTTCGTCTAAGTTCTAAAAAGTTTATCACTAAATTCTTGGAATAACTTCGCAAAAGTTCTAGGAGAAGCTTCACTAATGTTCTAGAAAGAACCTCACTGGATATCTAGGAAGAACTTCAATGGAATTTTAAAAATAATCCCACTATAGTTTTAGGAAGAGCTTCGCTGAAGTTCTAGGAAGAGCTTCACTGAAGTTCTAGGAAGAACTTAGTTAAAGTTTTAGAAACAACTTCGCGGAAGATTTAGAAGGTACTAGGAAGAGCTCCACAGAAGTTTTAGAAAAAAAATTGCATGTGTTCTAGGAAGAACTTCATTAAAGTTTTAGGGAGAACCTCGCCAGAGTTCTGGGAATTACTTCTTTGGAGTTCTGAAAAGAACTTTACTGTAGTTCTAGGAAAAGCTTCACTGAAGTTCTAGGAAGAACTTAGTTAAAGTTCTAGGAGCAACCTCACTAATGCTCAAGGAAAAAGATCTTCTAATTTCTATGAAGAATTTTTCTGAACTAGAGTTCTAAAAAGAACTTCAGTATAATTCTAGGAAGAGCTTCGCCTAAGTTCTTAGAAAATTTTCTCTGAAGTAAAAGTTCTAGGCAAAAGCTTCTCTGAAGTTCTAGGAAGAACTTCGCAAAAGTTCTAAGAAGATATTCACTGGAGCTCTAAGAAGAACTTCACTATAATTCAAGGAGGAGCTTCACTGAATATCTAGAAATAAATTAGTTAAAGTCTAGGAGCTTCGCGGAGCTCTGGAAGAGCTTAAGTTCTAGGAAGTTTATCACTGAAGTTCTAGAAAGAACTTTGTTGAAGTTCAAGAAAGTAATTTTCAGGAGTTCTATGAAGAACTTTGCTGGAGTTCTAAAAGAACTTATCTTTTACTGTAGGAAGAGCTTTGCTGAAGTTCTAGGAAGAATTTAGAAAAATCTAGTGGAGCTGCGCCGAAGTTCTAGGAAGAACTTCGCCTATGTTCTAGGAAGTTTTTCACTCAAGTTCTAGGAATCACTTCACAAAGTTCTAGGAAAACTTCACTGAGGTTCTAGAAAGAACTTCAACGGGTTGAAAACTAACTTCACTATCGTTCGTTGAAGAGCTTTGCTGAAGTTCTAGGAAGAACATAGTTACAGTTCTCCGTGGTACTTCGCCAAAGATCTAGGAGGAACTTGCCAAAGTTCTAGAAGAGTTTCACTGAAAAGCTTCGCATAAGTTCTAGGAAGAACTTTGCTTAGTTTCCAGGAAGAGCTTCAAAGTTGTAGGAATAAATTTACTGAAGTTCTAAGAAGAAATTTTCTGCAGCACTTAGGAGAGGTTTTCTGAAGTTCTAGGAAGAACTTCGCTGGAGTTCTACAAAGAACTTATCTATAATTCTAAAAAGACCGTCGCTGAAGTTCTGGGGAGAATTTGTATGGAGTTCTAGAAAGAACTTTGCTGAAGTTCTAGGAAAAATTCTTCTGGAGTTCTATGAAGAACTTTGCTGGAGTTCTTAAAAGAACTTCGATATAATTCTAGGAAGACCTTCGCCAGTTCTAGAAAGAACTTAGTTACAGTTCTAGGAGGAACTTCGCTGGAGTTCGAGGAAGAACTTCGCCAAAGTTTTACTGGAATTTTAGGAAAAACTTCACTGAAGTTTTAGGAAGAACTTTGCTTCATTTTTAAGAAGAGCTTCATTGAAGTTTTATGAAAAAGTTTGCTGAAGTCTTCCTAGAACTTTGCTGAAGTTCTAGGAAAAAATGCTGATGTTCTAGGGAGAATTTTCTGAAGTTCTAGGAAAAATTTGCTGGAGTTCTGAAAAGAACTTTGCTATAGTTCTAGGAAGAATTTTTCAGGAGTTCTATGAAGAACTTCGATGGAATTCTAAAAGAACTTCAATATAGTTCTAGGAAGAGCTTCATTGAAGTTCTTGAAAGAACTCAGTTAAAGTTCTAGGAGAAACATCGCTGGAGTTCAAGAAAGAACTTCACCTAAGTTCTAGGGAGTGTTTCACTGAAGTTCTATGGCGAACTTCACCTAAGTTCTAGGAAGAGTTTTTTCTAGAGTTCTGGGAAGAACTTTTCTGGAGCTTTAAAAGAACTTTACGTTAATTCTAGGAAGAGCTTTGCTGGAGTTCTTGGAAAAACCTAGTTAAAGTGTTCAGAGGAACTGCGATGAAGACTAAGAAGGAACTTCAACAAAGTTCTAGGAAGAGCTACACTGATAATTCAGAAAGAACTTAGCATAAGTTTTAGGAATAACTGCTTAATTTCCAGGAAGCGCTTCACTGAGGTTTCAGGAAGAACTTTGCTGAAGTTCTAGGAAGAATTATGCAGTTGTTTGAAAAAAATTCTGAAGTTCTAGAAATAAATTCACTGGAGTTCTAAAAAGAACTTCACTATAATTCTAGAAAAAAGCATCGCTGAAGTTCTACGAAGAGATTAGTTATAGTTATAGGAGGAACTGCTCTGAAGTTCAAGGAGGGGCTTCACGTAAGTTCTAAGAAGAGCTTTGCCTAAGTTCTAGGAAGTTTTTCACTGAAGTTCTAGGCATAACTTCGCAAAAGTTCTACGAAGAGATTTAATAAAATTCTAGAAGAACATAGTTAAATTTCTAGAAGGAACTTCGCTGAAGATCTAGGAAGAACTTTCCCTAAGTTCTAGGAAGAGCTTCACTTAAGTTCTATGGGAAGAACATTGGTGGAGTTCTATAAGAACTTCTTAGGAGTTTCAAACAGAAATTCACTTTAGTTCTAAAAAAAGTTTAACTGAAGTTCTAGGAAGAACTTAGTTAAAGTTCTAGGAAGGACATAGTTAAAGTTCTACAAAGAGCTTCGCGGAAATTGTATTAAGACTTCATTAAAGTGCTTGGAAGAACTTCGGAATTCCAGCACCTCGGTGAATTTCTAGGCACAGCTTCTCTGAACTACTAGGGAGAACTTCTCTAAAGTTCTAGGGAGAACTTCTCTGAAGTTCTAGGAACGAACTTCTCTAAAGTTCTAGGAACGAACTTACCTGCAGTTAACTAAAGAACTTCCCTGAAGTGCTCTGAAAAACTTTCCTGGAGTTCTCTGAAGTATTCTTAAGAACTTCTCTGAAGTACTCTGAAGAATTTACACATTGCGCTCTATATAATTTTATTGTTAAGTGCTCGGAAGAACGTCCTTAAAGTTAAAAGGATTGCTTTAAGTTCTTCGAACAACTTCCTGGAATTTGCTGAAGAACTATCCTAAAATGCTTTGAAAAATCTCCTCGAAGTCCTCAGAAGATGTTCCTTGAATTTCTCAAACAGCAAAACCAGAAAATATTCCAAGAGAATTTGAAGAGAATGCAATAGATTCTACAGGATTCCAAAGATATATTGAATTGATTAAGTAGGGATTTTGAAAGGATTTCCGAAGCGTCCTGAAATTATTTCAAAAAGATTCCAAAAGGATTTTGATCGTATTACGAAGCAAACCTGATCGTTTTACAAGAAGGACCTTAATGATCCTGGATAAGATATAAGAAATGGATAAAATTACTTCTATCTGAACCTGAAAGGACCATTTAACAAGCTGCGATGCAACGAGTTTTTAAACGAAACCGTAAGGGTTCTGACAAGTCTCCGAAGAAATGCTGAAAGAATTGCAATGTTGATTCTAAAAGAAATTTGAAAGAAAACATGAACGGATTCCAAACAGATCCTAACTTCAAAGGATCTTGAAATGATTTTGATGGAATCTTACCAAGTTTTTGGAACGATCCTGAAACAATTCCGATCAAATTCTCAAACGATCCAGAATGGATTTCGAAGAAATTCTGAAACATTCCAAAATAATCCCGGAAGAATCCGTAAATGCCTCTCAGAAAAGATACGCAAAATGTTTGGGAAGGATTATAGAAGGACCCTAAAAAAGAATTGTTTAAGAACCATGAGAAACTTTCGAATCAAAATCAGAAACGGACTTTGAAAGGGTATGAAGTGGATTCTGATTAAAGATCCGTAAATCCTCATAGAGAGCCCCTTAAACATACCTAGATGGGCTATGTTTAAATCCTGGAACAAAGAATTCTAAGAAGGCTGAAAAAATCTACCAAAAAGGGTGAAGATCCTTTTTTTCTGTTTCTGTATTATCAAGATTTTCAGCTTCGGGCTGGTTAATCTCCTGTCATAGTCACTCAAACACCCCTTTGGGTGTTTTTCGTAACGTGTCCGGGGACGGGATTTGAACTCGTGACTTTGGCGTGAGAGGCGTGGAAGTTAACCACTACGCGCTCGGTGAAGATCCTGAAAACAAAAATCAAGAAAGCATTTGGGAAGATTCTGAAGGGATCATAAAAGTATCCTAATTGATCCCTAAAAAATCCTAGAAGAGCTACTAAAGATTCCTAGAAAAGCTCAGAAATATTTATGAAAAGATTATAAATGTGAGCCTGAAAGGATTTCAAAAATATTCTGAAAGGAAACTATTCCGAAAGCATCTTGGAAGAACGGCAAAAGGTTCGATTAGAAGATGTCTAAAGAATTCTGAAAGGTTTATAAAAGATTCCGATCCAATTCTGAAAAGATTCCTAAGGAGTGTTGAAAGAATTCTGAAAGGATTTCCAAGCGATGCTGAAAGGCTTTCTAAAGATTCTGTAATGATCCCAACCGCATTCTTGGAAGCTTCTTGAGAATTCTGAAAGGTTTTTAAGAAAATCTTAAAAGCTTCTTTAGGTATTGAACTATGATTGAACAATTTACAAACCATGCAAATTGTTTTTATAGTACTGCAAATTTGAAGTTTTTTTTGTTTTTCTTATGAAGCATGTACGGAAATAAATGTTGTATCATCAAACAAACGTTATACACACTTAGAAATTTTAACAGTATTTGGTAATTTTTACCGAACTTTCAACAGCTCAACGTTCGGTAGTCCGATTTAAAGTATGTAGGTTTAACGGAAATCCAATCAAACCGTTTTTTCGACAACATTCAAGTATGTTCCTTTACAATTTTGCAATAAAAGATTTAAATTTCACACTTATGCCCAAACTTTTGGACTTTTGACTTGACTCCTGCCATCGAAGTTTAGACAAGCTTCTCTCCACTGGTTTCGTAACCTTTTGTTCACTTTTGCTTGAAGCTTTGAACCGATTTTGGCTCTCCCCGATTTTCCGACAATCAGCTTTCATTATTGCCCAACATTTCTTGATCGGTTGGAGCTCTGGACAGTTTGGAGGATTAATGTCACTGAGGTACCTAAATGACTTTATTTTCCTTGTACCATTTCTTCGTCACTGCTCTGTAGTGGCAAGATGCAAAATCGAGGCCAAATAGGATGTTTTCAGAATACTGCTCTCGAAGTGGCAGTAGACGTTTCTGAAGGCACTCTTTGACGTAGACTTCATTGTTAATTTTCCCGGTTGGCTGATTTTACAGCACGTATCTTCTGTTCTTT
>JASCZW010019398.1:0-13809 GCA_034211315.2 Aedes japonicus
TTGACAGTTGGATAACTATTTACCATTCAAGGAATTATCCATGAGTCAAATTTATTTTTTTCCTGACTGTTATACCTATGTTTTATTTACCGTGCACCAAACACACTACACATGCTTTATAATATACCTTACTACATACACCTTACTACAAACACTTTGACACACACTCTTGACAGTTAAGATTGGCCGCCCCGTGTGCGAACATGTGCTCACTAGTATTCTTATAATTAATAAAATAAAGTGAATAAAATTAAGTGTAGATGTTGTGTTAATTTACTCGGCCAGTCACAACAGTTCTGGCGACGTGGATGATGCAAGATCCGAACGTCGTTGTTGCTGCCGAAGGTGGAATTTCCGGCGCGAATGTTGCTGCAGGAGGAGGCGCAATGGCTGCTGCTGCTGGTGCTGGCGCTCCGCCACCAAACTTCGTCATTGATCCCTTCGACAGGAAGAAGTTGAAGTGGATGCGGTGGGTGGAGCGATTGGAGAACGCTTTTGCAATTTACGGCATTGCCGACCAAGCGATGCAGAAAAGTCTGCTGCTGCATCACATGGGGTGCGAAACTTACGACGTCGTCTGCGACAAGATTACGACCAGCTACGCCTCGAAATAAAACGTATGCCGAGATCGTGAATATTCTCGAAGGATTTTTCAACCCCCAGCCGCTGGAAATTAGCGAAAACTTTCGATTCAAATGCCATCGCCAAGGCGATAAGGATGCTGCTTCTCCTGAAGAGTATTTAGTGGCTTTGCGGCGAATAGCCGTAACGTGCAATTTTGGTGCATATCTCGATACGGCCCTGCGGAACCAGTTGGTTTTCGGTATCAAACGAAACGATATCCGGAGCCGGCTATTAGAAAGGCGACAGCTGACCCTTCAAGATGCCCGTGACAAAGCTGTAAGCATGGGGGCAACTGGGCTACGCCGATCGTTCCAGTGAAGAAGTCCCAAGGCCGTGTGAGAATTTGCCGGGACTATAAACAAACGGTCAATCCAAATCTGCTCGTGGATTAAATAAATAATTCATTACCTACGGTGGATGAACTTTTCGCATCGTTAGCCGGAGGAGATAAATTTTCGAAAATTGACCTCGTACAGGCATATTTGCTGCTAGAAGTGGCCCAAGTAGACAGGGAAATACTTACTTTGAGTACGCACCGTGGCTTGTATCGTCCAAACCGACGCATGTACGGCGTCGCGTCGGCACCAGCAATTTGGCAGCGTCAGATAGAAGTGATTCTACAGGGAATCGAGGGAGTCAGAGTTTTCCTCGACAATATAAAGGTAACGGGACCCAACGATGAACTGCATCTTCAGCGATTAGAAGAGGTTCTCCGGAGGCTAGACCAATGTGGTATTCGGGTAAATAAAGAGAAGTGCGTGTTCTTTGCGGAGCAGATTGACAACTGCGGATATGTCATCAACAAGGAGGGTATCCAACAGATTGTAACGTTATACGTTTTCTTTCGATTTAGCTTGCCATAAAGAATTGTACCTGGGTAACCCTCTTCTATATGGCAAGGTAGTTTAAGTATACTATAATTATAAAAGCTCGGATTTATGGCAGTGTGTCTTAGATAGAATTTTGCTATAAGAGCCAAAAAGTATAGGTAGCTATATTCCATTATAGCAGATAATTTCGGCAGGCGCCAAACGCTACGCCATTCTTTTTGTTTTTTCAAGCATAAAGACTTCGATTTTTAGAAAGACAACCTTTGTTTGTTACGATTAGGAAGTTTATTAATCGCGGAAGCTGCTCTGACTCAGTCATTTCGCTAACAAATCGGCTGGAGAACAGAAGTGCGCGTGTTAATTTGTAGGTTGTAAATTTAAACTACTCGGTTATTTTTTGCGTAATAGTTTTACATAGAGGTAAAGGTAGTGTGTGAGTTTTGTTTTCAGAAGCGTTTTAACGTTTGTTGGTCCTTTCAGCGGACATAATTTCAAACTAGTCGCGTTCTTGTTAAAAATTTGAATTTATAGTTTCGAACGAAAGAAAGGTAAATCCGTTATTTTTAAATACTGCAATTATAAGTTTTAATGTGAGTTCGCGTTGGACTTCCAGCGCTTGTCGCTTTTTTTCGCTTGTTTCGGCAATCATCATCGCTGAATTGGGAATCTCGACGGTGTTTTTACCCCGTGAGAGGGACAACATCGACTCGTGCGCCCAGCAAAGGCCCGCCTTTCGAGGTAGTCAAACGGAGGAGTGAAGATCGCAAGGAATTTGTGCGAGTTTTTCACCCGACGGTCGCCAATAATCCGTCGGAATTCCACTCAACGTTAAAACCCTCTGTGGAAACGATACCGAGAGCGCGGTTGCAGTGATCCGTTGTCAAGTGTCGGACACTGAACCGGACCTCACCTCAAAATATAGTAGCCTCTCTTAACCCCGCCCGGTCATAGCGGAAAGGTACGCGAAGCCGGCTCGCCTGGGAAAGGGGACTCCTATATTGAAGGAGAAGGTCGATTCCGGACGCTCTCGACGAAACCGAAACCGGAAGTCATTCGTCCAGCCGCCACTCCCTCCGCAACTTTAGTTTCGGCCATACTGCGCACGGGTCATCGTCCATCGCTGATTTGCAGCCCAGCGGCGTCGTTAGTCCCGCCGCCATCGTCACCTCGTCGCCATTTCATCGAACCTCATCCACCGGCAGCCATCATCAGTGAGTCACCGTGGAACAAGTTTTCATGGCCATGATTTAACCCGTACACCCACACATACACTTACACGAGAGGTCCAATACGAACGAATATAAAATATAGTGCAGTTAAAGTTTGAAGTTTGGTATTTTTTAGTTGAAACCACGCGAAAATAAAGCTCACATTACACTAAGTTTCCGTTTTCCGTTTTTTCTGCTCTATTGAGTAAGCATTCCTTCGAGCTTTTCCGTTTTGTTGGATAGTGGGTAAGTCAGAGTGCGTCGAATAACCAGTTACGAGTACGGTCGTCTATAGCAGAAGTAAAGAATTTGGCGTTTTCCGAAATATTACTTTAATTTGTAACCACCGTTCAAGAGGTCCCCTGAGGTAGTCTCAATTTGTCGGGCAAATCTAACACGACCAGTGGTCTCTCTAACGAGAGTGGCGCGAAAGCCACTGTGTTTTAACTATCCTCGAGTTGTTCCGCGAACGGTTACAAGATGCAGGAGAAGGTTACAGCAATTCAGGACATGCGTCAGCCCAAGAACAAGGATGAAGTCCGATCATTCGTTGGCCTGATAAACTACTACGGAAGATTCTTTGAGAATCTCAGTACGGTTCTTTATCCTTTGAATAACCTTCTGAAAAATGATATGCCGTTCAAGTGGACGAGGCAGTGCGAAGTGTCATTCAGAACCGTGAAGGAACAAATGCAGTCGAACAGTTGTCTTGTTCACTATTCGCCGGAACTACCGTTGCTGCTTGCGACAGATGCGTCACCCTATGGTGTTGGAGCGGTGCTAAATCACCTAATGCCAGACGGACCGGAGCGTCCGATACAGTTTGCTTCCCAAACGCTCAACCGAGTTCAACAAAAGTTCATGCAAGTGGACAAGCCAACGTGGATGCCATGTCTCGAATCCCCCTGACTGAAGCGGATCCGGACAATTTGATGGAGGAAGCCGACGTCATCGAAATGAACCAGATTGAAACATTGCCATTGATTGCTGCAGAACTTGCCCAGGTCACAACTGAAGATAAGTCGGTGCGGAATCTCATCCAAGGAATCAAATACGGACCATCAGTGGAGGCTAAGGAACGTTTTGAAGTGGACCAAACCGAATTCTCGCTCCAGAAAAGTTGCTTGCTGCGCGGTATACGGGTCTATGTTCCGCCTGTGTTAAGACGAAAAGTGCTGGATGAATTACATTCTACCCATTTAGGTATTACGCGTACAAAGTCCTTAGCCAGAGCCTACTGCTGGTGGGTAGGAATGGATCACGATATTGAGGAGATGGTTTCCAACTGTGCCGAGTGCCAATCGGTCAGACCTGATCCTGTGAAAACCAGAATGCATTGTTGGGAGACACCAACGTCGCCGTTCCAGAGAGTCCATGTGGATTTTGCTGGACCTTATCAAGATACCTACTTCTTCATCCTGGTTGATGCGTACAGCAAGTGGCCGGAAATAAAAGTGTGCAAATCAACTACTGCGGAGCGTACAGTGAAGATGTGTCGAGAAATATTTGCTACATTCGGAATTCCATCGGTACTAGTTAGCGATCATGGAGTACAATTTACGTCGGAGACGTTTCAACACTTTTTGCGGATGAACGGCGTGGTGCACAAAATGGGAGCTCCGTATCATCCATCGACGAACGGGCAAGCGGAACGCTACGTGCAGACTTTTAAACAAAAACTAAAAGCTCTGAAGTGTCCGAAATCCGATTTCAACATGGAGATATTGAACATTCTGCTGACTTACCGGAAGATGCTGCATCCTTCCACGGGTAAATCACCGTCGATGCTAATGTTTGGCCGTCAAATCCGGTCGAGAATCGATCTCATGCTGCCGACGAACGAACCGAAGTCCACGAATGATATTGCAGTACGATTGTTCAACGACGGAGATCGCGGTAGAATACGAGACTTTCTTTCGCGAGACAAGTGGAAGTTTGGGGAGATCGTCGAGAAAGCTGGTAAACTACGGTACCTGGTTCGCCTGGATGACGGAAGAGTTTTTTTTTTTTTTTTTAGACGGGATGGAAAATCTGCAACCAGACTCCTGAAGAACTCAGGGTGTGGGATGAGGGTGCCAACTCCTCGACCCACTAAAACCCACCCGTGCCTTGTCTTTCTCCCTCCCCGGAACCACCTTTCGGTATTACTTCGGGAGGGGGCTTTGTGCTAATTAAGCACCCACTATGTCTAACTACTTAGGTCTTCAGTAGTTAGGTCGCCATTTCGACCTGCCTTTGGTCGTTTCGCCATTTCAATTGGAGATCGAGGACAATCTGGGATGCTGCTACGCATACCGCGTCCCAGATGTCCCGGTCCTGGCACATCCTCTGGACCAAATTATCCGGAGTCGTGTCGTGACCGCTTACGGCCATCATGCCGGATCTCGCGCCGTCGAAGCGAGGACATGTGAAGAGTACATGTTCCGCGGTTTCTCTGCTCCCGCGCACTCGGTACATGCGGAGGACTGAGCATGCCCATATTTGTGCAGATATTGTCTAAAGCACCCATGGCCTGACAGGATCTGCGTTAAGTGGAAGTTAACCTCCCGTGTCGCCTACCGACCCACCCGGATAATTCCGGGATTAGTCGGTGGGTCCACCGACCTTTGGTGGAGTTATTCCATTCCTCTGCCACTTAACCATTGATGCGGCTCTAGTGGTCTTTCGAATACCTCTTGTTCCACGTTGCTCGAAGCACTCTGCATCCTCTTTTATGACGATGCCTATCGGCATCATCCCCGCTAGGACACAGACCGCGTCGCGTGATACCGTTCGGTATGCACTAACCACTCTTAGGCACATAAGCCTGTGTGTACTCTCTAGCTTACCTAGGTAGCACTTCATGTTCAAGGCGGTGATCCATGCCGGCCCGCCGTACCTAAGTATGGACAGGGCGACACTGGCCAGGAGTTTACGCTTACTCCCTTGCACCGCCGAGCTATTCGACATCATGCGGGATAATGCCGAGATAGCCACGGAGGCTTTCTTGCAAGCGTAATCGACGTGGCTGGTAAAGGACGGCTTATCGTCGATCATGACCCCAAGATACCTCAAAGACCTCTTCGATTCAATAGTGCAGTTGCTCGCACTAATCGTAGCGTATTGCTCGATTTTCGGTTGTTGACAACCGTGACCTCAGTCTTATGGTGAGCTAGCTCCAGCTTTTTGAGCGCATCCATCTCTCCACAATGCCGATGGAGTGTGAGGCCGTCAGCTCCACCTCCTCGATGGATTCACCACATATTTCCAGGGTGATGTCGTCCGCGAACCCGACTATCTTCACCCTGCTCGGGAATTCGAGCCGTAACACTTCGTCGTACATCGTGTTCCATAGCACCGGACCCAGGATCGAACCTTGTGGGACGCCTGCGGTGATATGTACACGTTTCTGACCCTCCTCCGTGTTGTACACCAGTACGCGATTCTGGAAGTAGTTTCCAGAATCTTGTACAGGTACCCAGGAACCTGTAGGCGCTGGAGCGAGTCGGCAATAGCCACCCAACTGGCGCTGTTGAAGGCGTTTCTCACGTCAAGGGTGACCACTGCACAGTAGCGTACTCCCGCCTCTTGCGCTGGATTGCCACCTCAGCCGTCTTGGTGACGGACAGGATGGCATCCACCGTCGACTTCCCTTTGCGGAAGCCAAACTGGTTGTCCGACAGACCGCCTGTACCCTCCGTGTACGTTGCCAGTCTGTTGAGGATTACCCTCTCGAGCACCTTACCCGCTGTATCCAACAGACATATAGGTCTATATGCCGATGGATCTCCTGGTGGCTTCCTGTCTTTGGTAGCAATACAAGGTTCTGAATTTTCCAGGCGTCCGGGAAGACGCCCTCGTCCAGACACTTTTGCATCACCACCCTGAACATTCCGGGATCCAGCAAGATAGCCGTCTTGATGGCCAGGTTCGGGATACCATCAGGTCCCGGCGCTTTGTTCACCTTTAGCGACTTTGCTATCGCAATGAGTTCGTCATTCGTCACCGTCGCCTCGTCGCCGGCCCCCGTTGTGCCGTTATCAATGCCCACGTGGTCGCGGGTGTTCGGCGGGGCCGTCCACCCTTCCGTCGCTATGACAGCGTTAAGGTCTGGGATACTGGAACGCTGGTCATGGGACAAATCTACGGCGGCGGGGGCCATGGACTCGGGTCGTGGCTCGGAAAGAGTCCCCAACGATCACCTGCAGCAGCTCTGATGAACGCTCGGTTGGAGCCGCCGATCCCCTGGTTTTGGCCATTACTACCCGATAAGCGTCACCCCACGGGTTCGCATTGGCCCTCTGACACAGGCCCTCGAAGCAGGCTCGCTTGCTGGCCTTTATCTCCCTCTTTAGAGCGGCCTTCGCGGCGACAAGCACCTCTCTGCGCTCGATTCTATCGGCGTCTGACCGCGCTCTTTGCATCCTCCGTCTAGCGTGGAGGCAAGTTCTTCGGAGGTCGGCAATCGACTCTGTCCACCAATACACCGGCGATCTTCCATTCCTCGGTTTGACTTCCTCGGCATGGTCGCATCGCACGCTCGTGTAAGTGCCATCACAAGTCGTTCGCCGCAAGGTTCCTGGGTTTCGCGTAAAATCCGTTCCCTCTCAAGCGCCTCTTTAAAAGTCTCTACATCAAAGTAGGACGTCCTCCATCTGCGGGCGAATGGAGTGGATGCTACTCCTTCCGCACGCTGCCTTGTATTGTGGACGATACAATAACGAACCGCCAAGTGGTCGCTATGGGTGTAGCCATCATCCACCCTCCAGTCATTGAGCAGCCCAGGACTGCTGAAGGTAACGTCGATTATCGATTCCGCTCCATTTCTGTGGTATGTACTCTTGGTACCCACGTTGGCTGAGGTCCACGTTGAGCCTCAGCCAAGGCCTCCAGAAGAATCTGGCCCCTGGGGTTGGTAAGGCGGCTTCCCCACTCGGTCGCCCAGGCATTGAAGTCACCTGCTATTACCAACGGGTATAGGCCAGTTAGCTCACTTGTCATACGGTCGAGCATGTTTGAAAACAGTTCAGTCGACCATCTTGGCGGTGCGTAGCAGCTGCAGAAGAACACTCCATTCACTTTTACAACCGCGAAGCCTTCATTAGTGGAAGACACAACCTCCTGAACCGGGTACTTGCCCGTCGTCCATAATGCCGCCATATTGGACCTGTCCGTGACCCAATTACCGTTGCCGGCTGGGACACGGTATGGGTCGGAAACTATGGCGATATCCGATGCCGACTCGCTAACTGACTGACACAACAGTTGCTGGGCGGCCTCACAGTGGTTCAGGTTTAGTTGTGTGACCTGCATCATGGTTGGCTCGTTGGTTTACCCTTGGCGGCCGGGCACCTCGCCTCCCCATGACGTGCTTATCGTCCGGTTTCCGGCACACATCAAGCATTTGGGGGACTTTGCAGTCCCGCGCCTTGTGGCTTGTGTTGCCACACCTTCTGCACATGTTGCTCCTATCTGGGCCTTTGCATTCCCAGGACATGTGCCCGCTTTCTAGGCATCTGAAGCATGCCTTCGGCGGCTGGTGTAGGCCAAGTGGGCATATCGACCATCCCACCTTCACCTTCGCCACTTTCAACGCCGCGTCTGCGTCGACTGCCGCTACCCTTATGGTTGCAACCTGGGTCCCGATGGACCCTTCCGCAGTCGTATGTCTGCGGTGGCAACCTCAACCTTGCACTGCTCCTTAGGTGCAGTGGAGATCTCGTCTACCTCGGTGATCTCATCCAGGTTTTTGCACTGGATCGTCACTCTGTGAGACGAGGGCGCGTACCTCCACACCCTCACCTAAGGCCTTTCTTGCCAGGTCTCTATAAGCCGGACCCTTCGACTGGGTAGACTTCCTCAGCTCCAGGAGCATCTCGCCGGTGCGGGTACGGCGTATACTCCGCACGTCGGCTCCCAGGCCCGCCAAATTAGCGTCCCCGCGCATCGCTTTCAAGACCTCCGAGTACTTAGACGCGTCGGTCTTGACGATGAGGGCCTCACCGCGGTTGCGCTTGCGGGCCACCTGTCGCTTTTCCTTTTCTTTTTTGTTTTCTTTCTATTTTGGACCTTTTTCCATTGGCCCTCATTGCCGTGGTCCTCCTCGTTCTCCTGGTAGCTTCCGGTGACGGAAGAGTTTGGGAACGCCACATCGACCACATCACTGGAGTAGGTGCGCATTAGCGTGAAGAATTGATGAACACTCCTAGGGAGGAGGTGAATACTGAACGTATGATCACTACGGTTCCTGTTTCTGCTTCAGTGGCAACTGCTATCGAGCCTGCTGGTGAAGTGACTATCGGTGCGAGTCCGATAGCGTACGCTCAACCTGCTGCATCATCAACGGAGCTTATTGTCGAGTCACCTTTGAATTCTTCGGCAATCAGGACGCCACAATCAACAAATAGGTTGCCTTCACAGCCTCTGAGATGTTCAAACCGAGTGATTAAACCTCCTCAAAGACTAAATTTGTAATTGTAATGTCCATTTTTTCAAAAAGAGGGAGAGTTGTTATACCTATGCTTTATTTACCGTGCACCAAACACACTACACATGCTTTATAATATACCTTACTACATACACCTTGCTACAAACACTTTGACACACACTCTTGACAGTTAAGATTGGCCGCCCCGTGTGTGAACATGTGCTCACTAGTATTCTTATAATTAATAAAATAAAGTGATTAAAATTAAGTGTAGCTGTTGTGATAATTTACTCGGCCAGTCACAACACTGACCCAATCCAAATTTGCGTGATTTGTGCATTTAACATTAAATTTAATTTGTTTTTGTTTTCATTTGACTTCTTTCGACAGTTATCTAGGGTCAAATCAAGCACGAAATCGAAAAGATGTTTTCTCATGCTGAATTTTTCGTTGTTGCGCTATTGACTATTTATTTTTCCATCAATAACTTTTGCTGTGATAACTCCAAGTCATAGATTATTAGAAAATCGCTGGACTCGCTGAATCGACCTTAAAGAAGAGTATGTTGAGAAATAAAACGGCAAAAAAAATGTTTTTGTGTTTGATATTAAAGGGACTTAAAGGGACTTTTCAGGCAACCTAGTATCAACAATCAATATGCAACAAGCGATTTGAAATTGGTTCACTGTTGTAGAACCCCTTGGTCCGAAGTACACCTTGAAGCCAGCACCTTGCTATACATATTTGCGCCTTTGTTTTGATTTGCTGTGTTATTTTGACAGAATATTTGAGAGTGTGTTCGTGTGAGTTCATTATTAGGGGCGCCTTATTGAGCTTGGGATCGAGCTTGGGACCGATATGCTAGTCCTGACTGAGCCAAGCAAACAATCGTATTTGTTAGGGACCTACTGGTCTTAGAGTTAGTCTATGCTAGTATGCTGTGAATTCTACTCCAACAGTTTTAGTGAGAGTTACGCGCCCTTCTTAACAAGCCATCATGTAGAATGCTTTATAAGTATTGCGAATTGGGTTATTCAATTTTGCAGAGTGTCTCTGCTTACAGGTCCGCCCCTTCGTTTTGGCCCTTCATATAGCGAAATTGTGAATTCAGATCGGTGGCCCAATTTGATCTACCTAGAGATTGGGACTCGGAAAAAATGCGACACTTTGTTTTGGGTGTAAATTTTTATCGCGTGAGTAAAAATTAATGAAATTTTGGGTAATACTAGTTCGTCCAGCAGACCATGAAGCGGGCTGGACTTCGTGTTTTTAAGGTCTGGAAGGCGCCAAACCGGAATGACAATGATGAAGTTTTCAGAAGCAGATAATTTCTCATCTCCATGCGAAGCGCTAGGAGCGGACAGTAATTTTATTGCTAGAACGCAAAGAAATGAAAAGAAAGTGTGTTGATAGGTCCGTATAGGGCAACGGCAGGCTTTGAAAATGAAAGATACAAGATTGAAAACGAGCGGAGGGCATTTGAACGGTAGTATCCGATCAGGCACATAACCCTTTATCATACTACCCTATTTTTGTTAATCATTTTTGTGTGTCTCATTTTTTCCGAGTCCAGTCTTTAAGTAGCCCGCAATCAACATTGTTCTCTATTGGAGTTGATGGGTAGACCTATTTCCAATCGCTTGGTGTAGACATTTTGAATTTTTTTTTTAGAAATGACTGAGATACAAACGCTTCGAACCTGATCACTTTTTGTGACGGTCGTAATGCGTGTTTGTGTTTTTAAATTATACCCCAGTATCGAAAATAAAGACATAGTCCTACGTCAAAATACCTCAGAATTCTAATCTTGGTTTCAAAAATTGCCTATTAATACAGTAGTTCCGAATCATCCCGCATACCATGGTGATTCGAAGTACTTAAAAAAAATGAACCAAAGCATTGGCTCAGTCGGTTAAGGCGCGGCTACAAAGCAACACCATGCTGGAGGTGGCTGGGTTCGATTGCCGGTCTGGTCTAGGATTTTTTCGTTAAGGAAAATTTCTCAAAATTGGTACCTGGCATCGAAAACTGTGGAAGTGCATTTAGAACACTATGTTAAGAGCAAGCAATAAGCGAATTTTGAAGAAGAAGATGGTCAACTATCTATTGAACAACTTTCGTCAAAGACTGCAGAATGCCATCTCTTGAAATAACTCCAAATTTAGAGTTTTGCCCCTGTTCGGATAGCTGCTCAAAGCTAAAACGAGTTATAAATTTGTTATTAAACAGAAACATTATCATGTCATGAACATACATAGTTCTGCCTCCCACAGGAATCCGATCCCTTTACTCAATTTAGGTCCACTTTTCGGGTACGTTGTATACCGATTGGACACGGTTTTCTACTAAATCCTTGCCTTCGATTGCTCCACCGAACCTCTACTGTAATAGCTACGTAGATTACACTTCGTTAGTATGCCTATAATTCGATAAATTTCACCTTCTCACCTGCGCAGTTTCTTTTCTCCTAGCCACAACAGATTGCAATGCATTTAATTTTAGTAGCGTAATCGTAAGAAATTATAAATGCCTTCGTACATGCGGATTCATTGCTATTTTCCCTTTCGCGAGAGTATCGACTTTGACGTTTCCGGTCTCGCTGTATATGTCGTCACGATGAAGGCAACGCAGGGCTGCTGCGACCATTACCTCCCGAGGAAGAGTTGCCAGAACAGCCCCAATAAGATCAAAACCCACATGCTTCGAGTATTTTAAATGCCTATTGCTACAGCGTTGTCAAAATTAATTGCGCTTAAGGAATATTGACAGTCAAAATTAATCACGCCAACGAATTCGAAAAAAAAGGTGCCAAACTGCCTCAAGCATTGCGGTGATTTTTTCAACGCGATTATTTGTTGCCACTGCGGTAAAACAACGCGCCAGTCTGTGGATCATCCACCAACACCTGCGTGAAGATTGAACTACCACATCTTTTATAGACCAGATTCTTCACGGGGTAGGTTGTTCCCACTGGCGGCCATTCCCGCTCGCGAATAACTAGATACCGCATGGAGAGAAAGAATAGGAAAAAGTTTCCTAATTCCACCTCAAAAATTCATCATGCAGCACAATGCCACCATGCTCATATTTCGTCCCAAACGACCCCAACCGGAATATGATGCTGGTGATTCACCGCACCCGGAAGTGCATCTTCTGGTTCTTCGGGTGGATTTCCTGCATGAGTAATGGCTGTGCCTCGTTTTTTGCTTGGCCTTCTACCTTTCTCGGACTCAGATACAATCTCGCCAGAAGCCGCGCCGCGCACTCATCCGGATCACTTCCGTCAGCAACGATGTGGTTCCTCTGCTTAATTGGAGCTGGGAGACCAGTCCGGAATCGGCTTCGAGTTGATCTCGGTTGCGGTTTGGTTGCTTTGGTTGGGAATCAAGAAGCTTTTTTCCGGGAACAGAACCTGAAGAAGAATTAAATTATAAAGAAATTAAATTATTCAAGAAATGCCTGGGATTATAATTCGGGGCGGGGAATGTAGAAGGAATGCTACGTTTTTATTCACCGCCAACGAACCGGACTTGGCCTGTCGGGGGAATAGGATAATTGAAACGGTTTTCCAAAATTAATTTAAAGGGGGATGATTTTTTTTTTTCCTCTCGCAACATTCGTGTCGTTCGGGGAAAATGAAATGGAAATAAAGTTTTGGGTACCCGAATGGAAATTCCCAACTCGAGTACGAGCTCTAAATGCACTTCCACTGTCGTTAATTGAGTGCTTCAGATGGCAGTAGATATTTTCCATCAGAATGATTGTGTGGTACAATCAAACCCTAGACCCAGGGAGTTGGGACATTTTCTTCAAGAAAACTTTTCTAGACCAGACGTGGTTTACCTTTTACCTAGACAAAACTCATCCCGCAGAATTTTACTCGGCCAAAAGCAAGAAGCCCAGAAGACCAAGGGGAAGCAAAATTATTCAGCAAACCCTGTGATTTAGGACGAGGCTTCCGGAGAAGGCAAGTTAATTTGCTGATTCTGTGAAATGAACGGAAAGTGATGATTTCCTTTTTTCCCCATGTCATGTCATTTGAATTGCAATGTTTTTTTTTTGTCGGATTGACGGATGACAATAATTAGCACTTTGACTGTCATTAGGAATTCATTTGGAATTCAGCTCTAGAAAATTGGCAGCATGTGTATGGATCAAAGGGTGGAAAAACGGACTAGGTATCATAAATCACCGGAAATGATTCTTTGAACTGATCGAACTGCGGAACTTCGCTGCTGAATCAACAAATCGAACTCGCACATGGGCGCACACGTGTATCACTTGTCAGCAGGGAAATAAATGTGGGAAAAAGTGCCTGTTTATCTTCGGTAAACATTTGCGCTGGGCAGTAATGGAGGACCGACAAAAAATTGTTTATTTTTCGCTCGACAGGACTTGCTTTACAAAAACACATTTGATCACTTTCACTCCATTGGCGGACACCGCCCGTATATCAATCGGCGGCAATCTGCGTAATTGCTTTGGTATTTCGCATAGAAAGTGTTTCACCGGATCAAAACATGTCAGCGCGCTTTCGGATTGCAATCAGAATTGATTTGTTGCGTACTTTTTGGAAAGGACTTATCTTCGTTGATCGATTCTCTTTATAGAAGAATTTCTCTTCTGCTAATACCGCGGCTGCAGAAATATTTTCAATGAAATTTATTGTTCAATGTACAAACTAAAAATGCCTGCTCTGGATCTAACCAGCTAGTGAACCCTCAAATTCAATGGTTTGGCC
>JASCZW010019399.1:0-13818 GCA_034211315.2 Aedes japonicus
AAATCTAAGATTTTGTTATAATCAGACATTGTTTGACGTTTTCAATTTTTTTTCTTATATTGCCAAAGCGGTTTAGGCACAAAACAGTGAAATACAAAACGTCCGATGCTAAAACGTTGAAAATAGGGTTGGTATTACCGACTCCTCGTTTGAGCACCGGTTTTGCGTTACTGGGAGCGTTAGTACCGGTTTTACCGGTTTCCAAGAATTTATCTAGGTTTTTTGCTCTTCTTTATTGGACAAAAACAAAAACTCGAATTTATAGAAGAAAAAACCAAAAATCACGAATTTATTCCATAACGCTTCAATCCTTACCCTCAACACAGTCATTGGTTAAATTGGCCTTCAGAATGCACAGGACGTTCAAAGTATTATCTTCAATTCGAGACTGAATTTCAGTAGTTAAATTGCCCACTGAATTGCACTGAAAGTGCTCTATCGGATTCAACTGATGTAGGGCGAAAAGTGCTTAGTTCTTCGAAAAGCATAGTCAAATACTTGCCCTTTAATCCTTCAGAATTCAGAGAAAACAAATTTATTTTGCAAAAATTTTAAAAGTTCAGACGTAATCGAGCTCGTTGAAGAAGTAGCTGCCTTAATCTTCCTAATCTTTTGGGGTCAATTCTGACCCATGGCGCAATTTAAATGCAAGCTATCTTTATCGGGCTGAAATTTCCCAACTTTTAATATTTACGGAACTTTTCAATAAAATTATATTCAATCACTTTTTGAACACAAAAAGTGACGCGTAAGACATTTGGGTCAATATTGACCCAGATTTCAAACCTTCGGACCCTTTTGAAATTTCAAAATAGAATCAGTGTTTAAGCACCATTATAAAAAGTCTGGTCTCATTCTTGTAGAGAACTGGCGTCTTCGGCAAATTTTTCAGTGAGTAATCATATGTGTTCAAAATCATGCTGCATAGATGGCACTGCAGTCTATCTTTGCCAAATGTAGCTTTAGAGAGTTGCCGTCTTCGGTAGAGTTACTGAAAATGTAAAATAACGTCAACGTAAAATCATCAGATTGATTTCAAATTGCTCCGAAAGGATGATATTGCAGTTTTTCAAACGAGACTATAGAGTGTTGCCGTCTTCAGCATACTTGTTGAAAATGTGAAAAAAGACATTTGAAATAATTACATTACCAGATCGTACCGCAGAGATGGCGCTGTAGCCTATCTTTACCAAATGAAGCTCTAAAGAGTTCCGTCTTCGGCATATTTTCTCAGTATATCATTTAACATCTTTTGAGGTCATCAGATTTGTTCCAGATCTTGCTTCAGAGATAGCGCTGCAGTCTATCTAGAACTTCTTTTGACTGATACATCACAATCTGCAACAAATATGATAATGTGCAATGCATCCATATTACATAATCAAAAAATTTGCCGAACACACAAAATTTTTGGAGCTTGGCTAAGATAGACGGCGATGCATTTGTATGATATGATGTATGATATTTAAAGGGCGAACACGAAATTATTGCGACACCGAAAATGTCATGCCAATTTTCTTATAATGTTTAGAATCAAAACAAAATTTTAGGGTAGTTTTATACATATATTTACTTCAAAAATCAAAAGAAATGTTAATCGATGGAGCCTTGAGTGTAAAATTGAACGCATTTTCGCTTGATGCCCTCCATCAAAGTCTTTACAGTGTCATCCGGTACCAGTTTCTCAAAATTTTTTTTTCCATTTTCTTAACATGTCTTTCTCGTCTTTGACTGTCTTCTTACTCTTCCGAAGTTCCCGCTTCATCATTGCCCAGTACTGCTCCACCGGGCGCAGTTCCGGACAGTTTGGCAAAATGGACAGAATTGGCCTCATTCCACTCCAGGACACTTTTAGAATAGTGGCATGATGTCAAATCTGGCCAAAATAGCGGAGCTTCGTCGTGCTGCTGCAAGAACGGCAAAAAACGCTTCTCGAGGCACTCATATTTGTAGATCTCGCCATTTACTGTGCCCTTTGTCACGAAAGGCTCACTCCTCAGTCCGCAAGAGCAGATGGCGTGCCAAATGAGATATTTGGAGGCGAACTTCGACATTTTTTTCTACTTAAATTTGTTGTCCACATAGAACTTGCTCTTACCGGTGAAAAACTCCAACCCCGGAATTTGATTAAAATCGGCTTTTATATACGTTTCGTCGTCCATCACACAGCAGCCATATTTTGTCAGCATCTTCTCGTAGAGCTTCCGTGCCCGAGTTTAAGCCGTCGATTGATGCCACTCATCGCGGTTTGGGAAGTTCTGTACCTTGTAGTAGTCCAGCTCTCTTCTTTGCATTCTGGACGTAGCTCTGCGACATGCCGATCTTTTTAGCCAAATCACGGCTTGAGACGTTGGGATTTGCTTTAATCATCCGCTTCACCCTTCCCTCCGTCTTTTTCTTCTCCGGTCCCGGTTTTCTTCCAGCTCCTTTGCCGTGGTCCAACGTCGCTCCTGGAACCGCTTCAACACTCTGGAGACGGTTGAATGGTGAATATTCAACATTTTTCCCAACTGCCGGTGCGACAGGTCAGGAAATTCCAGGTGTTTGGAAAGAATTTGTTCTCTCGACTCGCGTTGGTTCACCTCCATTATCGTTGAATCGAAAAACACGACTTCGAGTTTGACAGCATGTAAACAATACACATCAATGAGAAAGTGTGCAAAATTTGGTTGATTTTCACCCAATGGTTAAAAAGTTATGCCCTGTTGAATGTGTCGCAATAATTTTGTGTTCGCCCTTTACTACCACCTACTGTAGCATGGAAACTAAGTCTGACAGCACTGGACTCTCCTCTTTGTTAGACTTGAGCAAGTTTTAGTAACCACTGATTATCCTAATCATGTCTCATAAAGTCCGCCTTCTATTCAAAAACTGTTAGCAATGGGGAGTTGGCATTCCCACTCTCCCCATCCAGAGTGCTTCAATCGGGGGCACTGATGGTCCCTTCTATTTCCATGAAATGTTTTTATAATAGTTTATCTATTTATGTAAATAAAAAAAATTTCAAGCATTCGTATCTATTATATATACCTATGTAATAAGTGCAAAAGGCTACCACAGATTCCTTTACAGTTTCTTGTATTCAAGGCCTTTGATATTTCTGAATCATAACAGGAAAAGAAAGGATCCAAATGATAATTGGACATATAAGCCGCAGTGATTAAAACTATGCCTTGAAAAAAAATAAAAATATTAAATTATTTTGCATTAGCTGACCTGAAAGACCAGAAATACATCACGTAAAAGACAGTATGTTACATTCCAAATTTTGAAAACCTGAAACCAAGGTTGCGGCTTATCATTTTTGACTTATCCATATTCATTTGCCGATAGCTCTTCTCAGAAGCTCAATTTCAAAATATAATGTATGATGAACTTATGGTGCTTGAGTAGACCTACAACTTGGTCTGACAATACATAGCTCTTTCTCTTATATCTAAGGAATAAGAGCGTTTATTCGCAGTGATCTTCACGATGAAATTCGCGGTGAAGATCACGCGATTATTATCGTGAAGATCACTGTGAATATACGCTCTCATGTCGAAAATATAGGAGTTAGAGCAATGTACTGTTAAACAAAGTTGTAGGTCTACTCATGCACTACTAGTTCATCATACATTATATTATCAAATCGACCCTCTGAAAGGAGATATTGGCAAATGAATATGCCTGAGTCAAAAATGATAAGCCGCAACCCTGCCTGAAACCAATTTATATGTAATAATAAACTATCAGATCATAACAGCCCAAACAAATAAATTATGTATTTTGTCTCTATTTTCCGTAATGTCTTTCCATGTCATTAGGATGGATCTAAGGCAAGGATGAGCGCACTGCAACTGCGTACCTAATGTGAATAGTAAAAATGTCAACGTTATCTCCAGGCACACGATCCTCTGTAGCAGATGGCAAAACTAATTGATGAGATATTTCCACAATGGAACTGACTCTTAGCTTCGAATCTTGACCAGAGCTGGTAAATCTCACGGCCATCATGTGACGATGACAAAACAGGCCTTCTCACTGTCACGAAACGAAACGAACTTTCATGAGCCTTCTTGCCATTCTCACACCATCATTCGGTTCTGAGATTTTTTCCCATAGATTTTGTTTCAGAGATATCGTACTAGTTTACACAAAATTAGCTGAGCAAACATATTTTATCGACAAAGTGGAAATTGTTTTTAAAGTTTTGAGATAAATTTCACAATTATAGGAGCGATGACCAAAACACTGTCACGTGCTGTCATGACGAAAAAATCGATGAGAATTTTAAGAAAATCTCCATTATCGTTTTCTTGCCCGGTGAGGTTTTCAGACCTATTCGGTAGACTCGTAGGTCATTTTTCATCGAAAATGACATTTGTCAACCCTGGTCTGGACCAAGAATCCCTACTGAGCTCTTGCGCGACGACAAGCGGGTCAGTTCAGCGCAAAGGGAATCTGAAATGCGTTAGTAAGTAATGTTTGAAGAAAAATTACTTTTTTTTTTAAGTCGAGGGATAAGTACGAGACACTGAAGAAGTCTGCACATTGTAGACGAAATACGCGTATATGTCAAGATAAGCAAAGGTCCACCCAAAAGTTGAAATGGTAGCAAAAAATGCAATTGCAGTTTTTGCAATCATATATTCAGAAATCCGCATGATACTGAAAAGGCAATTTTGCCCATCACGATGCACAAACCTTTTTATGGTATAAATAAAGCCATGTAAGTGTGTGCAAGCGGTTATCGCTGTGTGCCTAGTGCCTCGACAGTCGCAGCAACCGTTGGGTTTTTGTTCAACCTTCAACAACTTCTCAATATGGGTGAGACAATGGCACAGAACGCCGCTACGTCATATGCCACTGTTGCTATTCCGCTATCAAGTGTTCTATTTTTATTTTCACTCGTCATCACATTCTCATCTCCCTCTTATCAAGTCACCATGCGTTTTATAAAATAAACGAAACCATGTAAATGTGTGCGACCGACATTTGCATCATTGTTGTAACTTTGAGTGCCTCGACAACCGAAGCAACTCTAGGGCTTTTATTCCGATTTCCTCAACTTGTTGTGGTGGCTAGCTAGATACAATGAAGAGCCGTCACGTTGACGGCCGCGGTTCGTATCGCAGTTGCGGATCGAGATCTTTTTTTTGTTAGCCATTGAATTCACTACTACTAATCAACTGCACAACCCCACGCACACATTGAATTTATCTAAGCGAATTGATGTGTTGCTTTTTTGCCCACAACCAATGTTGCATTTTTCCTCCAAGTTACGATCCATTACGAGAAATGAAACCAAATCATGTGAAATTGCATAACAATCTTCCTTTTTATTTTGGGTGTAGAAGATTGAAAAGTTGCAAAACTTGCACCTTCATCATAATTGATAAGAAGTTTCATGATCGATAATTTCATCAGAAGTTTCATGGTTTCTGGTATAGAACATTTGTTACTGCAAGGTGAACGCTATGGCACAGGAACACTTGATGTTTTGCAAATCTCAGTCTTCTCATTTTTTTTCATAATAAGTGCTCCATCGGTTGTTTGACCTACATATGTTGCTTTTGGAAAGCACCAATCCGAATTATGACAGCTTCTTCTCCAATAATCTTATGCACTGTTCAGCATTCATCAATCCTCGGATTCATACGAGACCCAAGTTTAGTTTTGGGCTTGCAGCTCACGAAATTGCATTCGATAGTCCTCGGTCACAAAATTACAGTGTGATTCCGCCTTCAGCTTTACTCCTCTGTGCGTATTTGGAATATCGTTGAATCCTCAAATTAGTAGTCGTTGCTGGATGTACTTCAACTTGCACATTGTAATTAATGAAATATTATTCTTTGCCGCGAGATGAAAAAGCACGGCCCTAAGAGGGGAAGTTCTCGAAAAAAATTTGACAATGGAGGATATTTTTCGCATATGAGGTTTGAAGGTTTATTGAAAACCTTATTTACGACATATAAGTTTGGAGCACTAAATTTTCAACCGAAAATATTGATAATCGACAAAGTTTTGAAGCGTAAATGCACAATCCACTTTATTTATAAGCATATATCTTTTATCGATACGGTACACATTTTGGCGCACACGGCACTAATATTTATAGAAAAAATATAAACAAATATTTAATTCAAACCATGAACATAGATTATTTCCGACTTCCTTTTAAATGAGTTTTCTTTCAGTGTGATGATAGTGGTCCTTTTCACAAACTTTGTAAAATTTGCTGAAGTTGTTAAGCTAATTTAAATTTTGAAAGTTTAAAGTTAAGTAACTAAAGACACGTATCCATTACTTCCTTGTTATAACACTATTACAAATATTCTTTAGAGCACTATTTACATACAGATATTGGCATTCAAGTTGCAGTTATTAAAGATTAATAAAGGATTATTTCCTGATAAGAATAAAAGAATAATTCTATCGTCAATTTCTTATAAATAAGACCACTTACTTAGCATCATAAAACCATTTTGTTTTTTTAAGTGCGTAAATAATCAAAAAAAAAAATTAGCGTGCCGAAGACACCAGAATGATTTAACTTAATGGCGCAGTTCTGCAGGAGATTTTGAACAACTTTGCTCGAGGTTTATAGTATAATATAGTATAGTACACTTTAATGTTAACGCAAGGAATCTGTCGATTAAACGCATCGCAGGCACCCTCACCCCCGCTTCGACCCCGTTTAATTTTACTTTTTTTTTCGAGGAGCTCAAAACAAAACATTAATGCTTTAGATGTTCGCTTATCTAATAAAGGGACAATATTTCTTCTACCAAACTACTCCCAAGTAACATTGCCAAACCCATCCAGCTTTATCAAGTTTTATTGAAGTTTTATGAAATCCATCCCAATTTGGTTTTATTATGGCAGTAAGAGGTGCCAATAGGCTTCAAATTTTAGTCAGGTTTAAAAGCACCTACACAACGATTTTAAAACCTTGTCTACTAAAGGTCCTTTTACTCCTATCAATGGTTTTATTTTAATTTTATGAACTCGTAAAATGCTGTTTTGAAATGTCGCTTTAGGACAAATTCTGATCATCTTATTGTCAGTTGCAGTGTTGACAAAAGTCATCGTCAAAGCACATAAAACCACAGTAGCAACGAGTCTGTTGCCTTCAATGTCGCGCAACGGAAACATGCTGACTAGCAACGCAAAGCCTGTCGTCGTGCAACAATAAAGTTGTAACGGTATACAAGTTCGATGATGCCAACTAGTTGTTCGTCACAAACCCTTCCTAGTCACGCAACAAAAAATATGCGAAGAACCATAAGTCATCGTTTTGATGATGCATGAATATTTTGTAATCGTCACACCTTAGATGGTACATGACGAAAACCGGTATGTTTTGGTCGCTAAATCTAAGAATGGCGAAGACGTCCTCTACGGCTGTAAAGGGTTATTCATAAGTTGCGTCGACTAATTTTTGATATTTCCAGAACTCCCCTTCTCAGCTTTTTCTTAAGGCCATTTTAAACATTTAAATGAAGCATAGATTATGGCCAGACCTTAACGTGGTTTGTGAACTTTTGATTATTCATATGAAAATTTTCTATAACCTATTGATTAGATAAGAAAGCAGAAGACATTGTATGATTTTTATAACCGACCTACATTCAAGAATATCTTCGCTAAAACATAATTCAACTGAAATTCTTATTTATTGTTAAGATTTCAACCTTTCATACGGTTGAAATTTTGACAGGCACAGCAAAAATGGAAGAAATATATAAACATTTACTAGGCTCATCCTTTTCGGTAATTTTAGCTACTGAGACAAGCTGACATGAAAGCGTTCGAAGCGAAGAAAGAACTTTTATAGTATACCGAAATTTTGTCCGAAGGTGTTATCATAGCAGTTTCAGCCAATTTCTAGTTAGAAATCCTTTCTGTGACAAAATTCAAAGAATTTGAGCCTGTTTGGGTAAAATCATGCATTGCTGGCAAAACACACGTGTTTGCCTCCGTGTTTTTTTTACACCAGATCGTGCAAATAAAACTGTTCATGAATCTTTTTTTTCAAAACGCTTAACAAATTGTATCACAATTACCTCCTGAGGCTAAAGTTCACATCTATGGTGACTTCAACCAAAGATAACCTGACTTTTTTCAGGACTCTGAAAATAAAAGCATTGAAGTAAGACATTGTTGCAGACAATGAAACACTGCAGTTTGTTTTCGACAAAACTTCTAATTTAGGTCTAAATCAAAGTAATAACGTCAAAAATCAGCAGAACTGTTACTTAGGCTTTCTGCTGACCAATGTACACGAAGATTCATGTGTGAATGAATCATTGAATCCCTTATGGTAAAATGAACCATTTCACACAGCAATCGAATTCTCTCCATTTAATCATGAAACTCAAAGACCCAACGACTGTGAATTCGAGGAAATCTTTGTATATCACAAAGCAAATTATGAAAATATTAAACGCAGATTAAGTAGTGTTAACTGGCAACTAGTTCTACACACTACCAAAATGTCGTGTAAATTTCAGTCTCCCGAGACCGACACATGCAAGCGTTCTTTAGTACATAAGAATGAGTTGAAAGAGATGCGACAATAAAGACTGGACTGGGAAAAAATGAGACACACAAAAATGATCACCAAAAATTCATTTTAAATCAGACACTTTTCAAACTTCCAGGGATTAAATAACTATAAATTAACTATCTTTCGGCATAATTTATTTATTGAATTCCTCCCCAAGCTGAATGCTCGTACATTTCTGTTAACACTGCTCATGAGATTTTGGGCGAGGCTTTGTCCATCTTCCTTACACAATTTTTCCCAGTTTTTCTTCAAAACTTCATCGGTTTTGAATGTTTGTCCGCTTTTCTTCAACTTCTTCTTCATTATCGCCCAAAATTTTTCGATCGGACGAAGTTCTGGTGTATTTTGCGGGTTCGCCTCCTTCGGGACCACATTAAAGCCCTTCGCTTCGTACCAATCCATTACAGGCTTGGCGTAATGGCACGAAGCGAGATCCGGCCAGAACAGCGTGGGACCACGGTGAGAGCGGAGGAAGGGCAGCAAGTGCTTCTGCAAGCATTCCTCACGATAAATCTACACGTTTATGGTGCCGATTGTAACGAACGGCATGCTGTACCCTCCGCATTCGCAGATCGCCTTCCACAACAGGTACTTCTTCGTGAATTAGTCCATCTTTCTCTTCCGGAACTTTTCTTTTCCGGAACGAACCGACAAAAAATTCGAGACCGGGGATTTGTTTGGTGTCCGCCTTGATATATGTCTCGTCGTCCATGACGAGACAGCCTGGCTTGACCAGCCACTCATGGTGCAGCTTCCGCGCACGCAATTAGGCCACCGTGTTTTGCTTGTCAGTCTGGTTTGGCGCCTTCCTGACCTTAAAAACACGAAGCCCAGCCCATTTCATGGTCTGCTGGACGAACCACTTCGGCGAATTGACCTTTTTGGCCACGTCTCGGGTGGAAAGGTTCGGGTTATTCTTAAAGTACTGCCTTATCTTCCGCGCCTTCTCTGGGTATAACGTTTTCGGTTTTCAGCCGCTTCCAGCGCGTCGCTCGATGGTCTTCATCTCCTGGAACATCTTCACAACGCGGGACACGGTGGAATGGTGGATTCCAAGCCTTTTGCCGATCCATCTGTGCGACTGACTAGGACTATCGATCACCGCGCCCAGGATTTGCTGGCGTAGCTCTTCTTGTTTCATTAATTTTTACCCACGCGATAAAAAGTTACACCCAAAACAAAGTGTCACATTTTTTCCGAGTCCAATCTTTTAATTCAACCAAACACATCTTTTATCGAATTGAATATGCGTCAGTCTCAGAAGCCATAATTTTACACGAAATATTTCTTTACATTCCCAGACTTTTAACACACATGAATTACGTGTCGTGTAAAATTCACAATTTCTAAGTGTGTACGAAATGAACGAAATGTTGAAATTGCTGTTGATGTCTACTATAATGTTCTTTTCAGAATAATTCATAAAGAGGTACCAATCAAAATAATACAACATCATGGAAATTCAAAAATAAATCTAAAAATTGCAAAAATCTAAAAATCTAAAAATTGCAAGGTGAACAAAAATTTAAAAAAAATAACAGCAATGAAGATTTAGAGAACTATATAGACGTTTGTAATCAACTAAATTTAGCCATCGCATTTGAGGAGTATGACACTAAAACTGGAAAGGAAATGAAGTTGTGCCCTAAACCCTTTTTCAATTACGTTAAAACAAAATTTAAATCAGAAAATTTTCCATCATCCATGCATCTAGATGAACGCATTGGCAGCAATTCGGAAGAAATATGCAATCTTTTTGCAACATTTTTCCAGGAAATTTATACCACCTGCTTCGAAAATGGCCGGGACCGGCAATTTATCAGATCAGTACAGACTCAAACACAAACTGAAAAATGATCGCGCAATCCGAAAAAAATGATTTTGATTAAATTTATTGTAATCATACGATAAAATCAATAGAGCGTAAAATTTGAAGTGTTGTTCATAATCATAAGATGACAATAGCAGTTATTGTTTCCACAATAGAATCTAACATAAATTGAGACATTGACAACAGAATAACGGTGTAGTTATGTATCTTAACTATAGAAAAAATCATTTTTTTTTCGAGCCAATTTGAGTCAATTACTATTGATTGTGTAGTTTCACAATTGCTGAAAATTCTTGCATATGGGTTCAATAGTAAATCTGTTGTAATAACAATATACATTTTTCATTTATCTGATACATGAACAATAAGATTCAACGGTGGCAGTAGATTTTAAAGTTATTTTATATTATTGTATTTTAATTGAATGGTTATTTTTATCCGGCCAGTTTCGCATGCTGTTCGATCTCACAAAGCACACGGCGTCTTGCTGTTAGTTGTGTGAATAGAAACGCGTCCCCCCAGCAGCGTGCATTGTTTCCACCCATCGAGAGTGGCTACCAAGCAAGCAGCCAATTTCTATTGTTGTAGTTAAAGCGAGCAGCGTGGACCATCACTGTCGGCGCTCCGTATTCATGGACTATTGTAATGATGCGGTGCGCACGACTCCACAATGTTCATCCAAACTTCGTCTCCCCTATAAAAGGGAAACGTCATTCTATGTCATTTTAGTGGTGTTAACGTCTTATTGAAAGTACCCACCGAGCTGGCACGATGCCTCTCGGTGGTATTAAATTAACTCCCAGTAGTTAGTTCGTTTCACTCGTCTCATCGTCGTGTCTCAACCAAATAATCACAACACAACGTATGACCTGGTCAAACACTGGACGAAACACATGCGATGCGACAAATTTAGTGCACCGGAAAATTGTATCAAGGTAAGGCAAACTATGTGGTCGCGTCGTTTAGATTCCAGACCACGAAGAAGGAATATGAAATATCGTCGTTGAGTATGAATGCATGACTATCTTCATGCTTTCGGTGCAGCACGACGAAAATGGAAAGACGTCGCGTAGCTTAAATCGGTGAAGGTGACTTTTTTTTTCTTTGCGTGTTTTGTATGACGTGAATGACTTTTGTCAGCTCTGGTCAGTTGAAAAATCATTTTAAAACCATTTTGCCTCCAGTAAATACATTCAACGGCAAATTGGCATAGAGAAAAGTCAAGAAATGACCAAAAAGTTTTATTGTAGTTGTTGTGAAGATAAATTGGCTTTTTGGCAAAACTGTGATTTCTTCCAATCACCATATTGGAATATATGAAATAATAGAAATGTGGGAAACTATATACATCAAATTTTAAATGTAATACAAATGAACTGTAGATCGGAGACCAATTTTGGCATTCTTTTAGATAACCGTATTGAATTCCATAAATTTTAAGGAAATTCATGAATAATTTTTCGAATATATAGTTATGTACGGACCTACCTACCATCCCATAACAACCATAGCCAATCCACAGAGATAGTCAACGACAACCTACAACCAACAATCAATATGTAACTAGCGATTTGAAATTGGTTCACTGTTGTAGAACCCCTTGGTCCGAATTACACCTTGAAGCCAGCACCTTGTTATACATATTTGCGCCTTTGTTTTGATTTGCTGTGTTATTTTGACAGAGTATTTGAGAGTGTGTTCATGTGAGTTCATTATAAGGGGTGCATTATTGAGCTTGGGACCGAGCTTGGGACGATGTTCTAGTACTGACTGAGCCAAGAAAAAAATCGTTTTTGTATGGGACCTACTGGTCTTAGAGTTAGTCTATGCTACAACCATCCAGCTGACGCAGCACAGCACATCCGGCACCCCGTTTACCCGATCCATCGCATCAGCTAACCACGAGGAACCAAACAACGAGTCAGCAGTCATCGCGGATCTACGGCCAGCACGTGGAACGTCGCAACGCTTAGACAGCACATTCCAGTTAGGTACATTCGAGGTAGTTAGAGTTAACAAGATAGCCAGGTAAGTTAGTATTAATTTGAGTGTAAATCAGTGAACATCGAATAAACCAGTCCTCTAGGACTCAGTAAACCCTTTTTTTTAAAGTAATTAATGGGAAATCCCACATAATTATATATGTTATAATTTTGTTTTTGTTAAAGTAAACTCGCATGATTTCCGAGGCGCATTTGATGTCGGCTCTTAACTTGCCAATATTCACCCTACAATTAAATGCGCATATGATTTGGAACATGATAAGCTATAAAAAAATTCAATTTGTTAAGATATTTTGCTTCAAAACAAACTTTTCCGGCACAGTAGAATTTTTTTCTTGGATATTATTTATTGTCAAATGAATAAGCAGAGCAGATAATCGAACAAAGCAGAGCAACAAGAAACAACCACGATATCACCTTGAAGTTTGACAGCTGTGGCCATTTGCCCTTATGCTGGATTTGTTGGCAGCCAATAGGTTTTATGAAGGTTCTCAAGTGGTCATAACATCTTTCACTAGAACATTTTCAAAATCTTTATGGTCTTGTAAAGGTTTTATTCATTTGTTTGCACAACCGTCTATAGAGTTAGCCACTTTGTACACATTTTAAACGAGGGCATATTTTACGAGCTTGTTAATTTTTTTTTTCTGTGTATGAATATCTAATTTTGATCTTGATAACTGGCCTTGGTATTAAAGAGCTCAGATTAAAAGGAAAAACACTCAAGCAAAATATCTAAGAATTATAAGCAAAATATCTCCCGAATAACAAAACTTGTTATTTTGTATACCTGGAAATACCTGAGAGGTACTATTTTGGTACTGACTTTTTTTTTTCCTCTGTTCGGGACATAAACCACTGAGACCAGTAATTTGATCTATTGTAGTATATCCCGTGTCCTTTGTTTAGTGCATGTCGATTAACCTCATCACTATTGAGAAATGACGAGGTATTCGGTGTTGTTACAGTTGTCATTGTTTGTTTGTTGGCAATGAATCAAATTTTATTGAAAGTTTCCGCTATTTAAACCCTTTGAGGAGTGAGAGCACTCTTCAAAGGCGCGCCCCTTTATCAGTCAAAATCAGATTCATTGCAAAGAAAACAAACTATGACTCCGATACTGACCATGCATCAGAACCCTAGTCATAACCAATTCAGACTATAGAACATCAAATAGACAATGAGAATTCACATAAATGAAGACTAACCATGTTTTACTTATTCTAAACTCATCCTCGCACAATTGCAAAACGAGTATTGACACTTTTCATAAGACATAAAATGTAACAAGGACTAAAATATGTTCCTTTGGCTACAAATAACAAATATGTTCCCTAGTTTGAATTAATTCAGACTAGGGTTCGGTGGTAGATCTGATACCCCGTAACGCACCACGAAAAGGTGATCTACCAGCGTTACGGGTCAATTGGTAC
>JASCZW010019400.1:0-13816 GCA_034211315.2 Aedes japonicus
TGCTTGAAGACTTTAAGCAGCTTCCCGGAATGAATTATTCTACGTGTAGAAGTATTTCAGGACGAAGAAAAAGGCCAAGTTTCCCAAAAAATATTTGATTTGGCAGGCAATATGTAGCTGTGGTTGAACAAGTCAAAGCTTCATTACTACCGGAACGGTAAACAATATTTCCTTAAACCTTTCCTTGAAGAATGCCTAAAGAAGCGATCATTCCTACGCAGCCATGACGCTCCCTCGCTATTCTGGTTCGCCTGATTTGGCATCTTGTCACTACGCCAAAGATGTTTCGGAATGGTATAAATCGAATGGAGTCCATGTTGTAGCAAAAGAGGCAAATCCACCTAACTGCCCGGAGTTGCGACCTATCGAGCGGTATTGAGCTCTCGCGAAGAGAGAACTCTCTCAATATAAAGAACAAGCTACAACTATAGAAAAAATTCGATAATCTTGGACAAAAGCAGCTTAATCGGCTGCAGAGAAGTCTGCACAGATCTCAATGGCTCGAGTAAACTCAAAAGTTCGTAGTTTTTTTCATGCAGCCTAATTAAGTAACTGTAATTAGTTTCAAGATGACTAATAATGCACAATTAAATGAATAAAAAATGCATCTTTGATTGAACTATCAACAAATTTTGTGTTATTCCGAATTTAATCTGTCCAGATTTTGTCGCTATCAAGCCTAAGTACCTTTTTCAAAGAAATTCCGCGAACTTCCGAGAACTTCTGGAAAGCCCTGAGAACATTATTGAAGTCCGCAGATCTTCAGGGATGCTTCGTTAATTTAGTGGAAATTCAGTGAGCATCAGGGAAGTCTTGAGAACTTCAGAAAAGTTTCAAGCACTTCAGGAAAACCCAGTTATCTCTATTGAAATCCTTAGATTTTCCTGTGTTGTTTAGAGAACTTCAACTAAATCTCGAGATTATCGAACAAGTCTTGGGAATTTTAATTTTAGCCTAGAAAACTTCTGAAATGTTCATATAATGTCAGGAAAGTGCAAAGAATTGCATACAAGTCCCAATATCTTCAGTGATGTTTCAAGGACATCAGCAATGTCCGTTAAATTACAGTGAATTACAGTCAAAGTTAGAATTGAATGTAGAAGGAGATGTTCGCTCATCACCGTGAAGCAGCAAGAGTCGACAGTAATGTTTGCTAGAATGAAAGAAATGATGAGAAAGTGTTGTAAGTTCCGTCAGTGTACGGTAGGTTAGAAATAGAATAGAATAGAAGTATTGACAATTGAGCGAAAAGGCATGGGTAAAGAACTACTCGAACCAAGGACGTTACCATTGCGTAACATCCCACTGCGGGATAGGTCAAAGCACGGACGAATCCGCCACCTCAGTGATCATCAGAATATCAGATGTGAATAAAAACAAACCCATGTGCGCATCAAACCAGAGGGCAAACTACCACTAGAAACTATCACAAAGCTATCAGTGGTACATGAGCACGACCCAAAACGTTAGTATTGCCTGCTGAGGTGGCGGATTCGTCCGTACCTTGACCTACCCCGCAGTGGGATGTTACGCAATGGTAACGTCCTTGGTTCGAGTACTACTCTACTCAATTTTTAATACATCTATTACATTTCCAACTTACCGTACATTGACGGAACATTCAACACTTTCTCTTGATATCTTTCATTCTAGCAAATATTACTGCCCACTCTTGGTGCCTCATGGTGATGAGCGAACATCTCCTTCTACATCATAATCGTCACTTCACGCACGGAGAATACAAAACATAAAATTCAGCGAATCTCGAATAAGTTCAGTGAATTCCAGGGAACTTCAAAAAAGGGTCGAGAAATTTAATTTAGTTCCAAAGCTTCAAGTATGTCCCAAAAAAAAAACACTATAATTTCAGAGAACTCCTTAAAACTTCAATAACTCTCTAGAATCTTAGAGAAATTCCGAGAAGTTCAACGAAATTCCGAGAAGTTCAACGAAATTCCGAGAACTTTAGAGAAGTTCAGATAAGTTCAGAAAAGTTCCAAAAACTTCAGAGAAGTTCCGATAGGTTCCTCAGAGAAGTCTTCTAAACTCCAGAGAAGTTCTCGGAACTTCAGAGAAGTCCTCAGAACTTCAGAGAAGTTCACGGAACTTCATAAAAGTCCACGGAACTTCGAAGCAGTCCTCAGAAATTCAGGCATTTAAGAAAGAAACACCAGAAAAGTTCCCGAATCTTCAGTAATATCCTCGAAACTTTTGAGAAGGTGTGTTCAGAGTAGTTCCTGACACTTCAGAGAAATGCACGGTACTTTAGGGAAGCCTTCGAACTTCATATTAGCTCACGGAACTTCAGAGAAGTTCAAAAAGGTTCACGGATCTTCAAATAAGTTTCGGAGCTTCAGAAAATTCCTTGAAACTTCAGGGAATACTTCAGAACTTTAGAGAAGTCTCCAGATGCTACGAGACATTTTTAAGACGCACTCAAAGATGTATACGAAACTTTAGAGAAGCCCTCGTGAATTCAAAGAAGTTAGCGAAACTTCAGAGAGGTTCACGTAATTTCAAAAAAGTTCACGATATCTTAACGAAGTTCACGGTACTATAAAGATACTGTTTAGCTATATAGGTATTTCAGAATAATCCTCGGACCATCAAAAACCTTCTCGAAACTTCAGAGAAATTTTCGGAACCTCAGAGAAGTTGACGAAACTTCAAAGGAGTTTACGGAACTTCAGAAGTTCACGGATTTTCAGAAGGGTTTATGAAATTTCAAAAATATTTTCGAAACTTCAGAGAAGTTCACGTAATTCCAGTGAAAGCATTGAAACTTTATTTAAACTTACGAGAGACTTTAAAAGATATTCACGGAAGTTCATAAAAGTTAATGGATATGCAGAGAAGTTGTCGAAACTTTAAAGGAATTCACGAAACATTAAAAGATTCAAGGAACTTAAGAGAAGTCTTGAGATCTTTTGATTGATTCACTCAACTTCAGAGAAGTCATTGGAAGAGATCTGAAAATCATTGGTATGCTGAATGTCTTTGAAATAATTTTTGACCTACCTGGTTACATAAAAATGATCAGAGATACGTGATTTGAATGGATGATACACACAAGACCTTCAAAATAATTCCTGATCGTAGTTTGTAGTTTGTATTTTATTGATACCGTTCATAGTGTGCTTATAGTTTGTATTTTATTGATGTCGTTCATATTTATGAGTGAGATTTGAAAACGTGACTTTGACGTGAGAGGTATGTTAACCTCTACGCCGGGGTCGCCTCGTCCGTAACTCAAACTATTTAAAAGTGTTTCAAGTCCTAGAGGATTCTTTAAACCAAATTGTACGTCAAACAGTTGTTCTAGGACACTCAAAACTCCCTGGAGTCAAGGTCTTAAGATCTACACGGGCAAGCAGAATATGTTCAAAGTTTAAGGAACCAAATCTTAATTCTTGAAGTTCAAGGATTCAAACAAAATATTATTTAGGGTGAAATCGAACTTCTACGCCATTCAGAAAACCAGAAGCCCTTGATTTTTAGATTTACAAGGTACTAGGTATTAGGATACACAAGCGTAATCAGGGATATATTGGAAGTTTATGAATACGGTTCGTATTCATAGAGGTTCGGATATCTGATTCGAATAGTATTTTGGTTTAAAAAGATATTCCAGATCGTCATCCAAGAGCTTCCGAGAGTTTAGTTCTTAACATCTACAAGCGTTATCAGAGATAAGTTGGAGTTCAAAGGACCTGACTCATATTTTAAATGATTCAGGATAATGTTCAAATAATACTATGGGTTAAAAAGATCATCTTTGACACTTAGAACTACAGAACTCCATGAAGTTAAGGAATTAATATAGACCAGTGAAATCAGAGATATTTGGTGCATATTGTAAGAGGTTCGGAGATCTGAATAAAATAATATTTTAGGACGAAAAAATGTTGAAGATTATCCGAGAATTTGATCCAAGTGAAGGAGCTAAGATTCATCACAGATATGTTGGAAGTTTGAAGATGTGGTTAGATAAACCGTAAAGAGTTTTAAGAGGAATTTGATTCATGTTTTGGGCGAAATATGATATTGATAATATTTTGGGTCAAATAAATCTTTATTGCCATCCGGAAACACAGAAATCTTTGGAATTGAGATCTGAAGATTTACAAACGTAATCATCGATAAGTTGATAAGTTCATGGATCCAGTTCATATTTCTAGGGATTCAGGGATTTCATTCAAATAATATTTTGGGTAAAATAGATCTTCACTGAATCAAGAACTCCAGAATTGCTTGGAGTTGAGATCATACGATCTAGAAGCATTTTCAGAGACATGTTGGAAACTTATGGATGCGGATCATATTCATAGAGGTTCAAAGAGCTACAATAACATGTTCCTAATTTATGGATCCGAATATCCAAGCGGTTTTGGAAGAATATTTTGCGTTCAGTGTGATATTTGCATCCAAGAACTCCTTGGAACTAACCTTGGAGTCTTGCTTTGTTCAGGAAATTGCCTCCTAAGCGGAACGTTTCTAAGAGCTGCATTTGATTAGACCGTGATCGTGTGACTTCAAAAAGTGTTCGCCTAGAGATCTTCATACTTGAGCCTTTAAAATGGCCATACGGAATGAGGAAAAATCCCCGCATGTAAATCTGGCTGTATTTTGGATGATTCTCGCTGATTTGGTGCATCTTTAAAATTTTCGGACAGCCCTTGTGGGGAAGAGTAGCTGCAAGTTATAGTGGTTTCAGCATACGATTCCTGTCTTGATTTTGGCAACCGATAAGACAGCCGGATGAGAGTTTCTGGGAAATAGAGAAAGTACCGCGATCGGAAGCCTAATGAGGTATTCTTCTGATTATTTGAAGGGTTTTGCCGGAAGCTTTGACCTAGTTGATTGAGGCTCTCTTCCAGATCTTAATGATTTCGGCAGATTTCGGCAACTCTTGCTAGACGGCAGCCCTATAATAGGCACAAACTGGGCCAGTGGCTTCCAGCAACTCGCAAGTGATTTATCACGTGCAATGCAGTGGAGATTATTGGTGTTGGTTTGTACCACTTCAGCAGACTATGTTGTGCCAAAGCCGTTGAAATTTGGCCATTATGTACGGCTTGCTGAATTTGCCGCACTCAAAGATCGCCAGCTACAACAAGTACTTCTTGACTCGACTTTCCGGAACTTCTCCGGAACATCTAGGCGTGTCTTGTCGACGAAAAACTTCAGGCCGGGGACCTGCTTGGCAGCCGCTTTAATGTGCGTCTCGTCTTCCTTTACGATGCACCAATCACTCGCGGTACAGCTTCCTGGCGCGTGACTGGGCCAACGTATTTTGATTTTCGGTTCGGTTTAGCGCCTTGCTTATCTTGAAGACATGAAGTCCGGCCCGCTTCATTGTCTAGCTGAACGAATCAGACCGAAGAATTGACTTTCTTGGCCACGTCCCGAATCGAATGGATCGGAATGTGTTTGAAGTAATCCCACACCTTCCTTGCGTTCTCGGGGTCCGTCGTCTTCGTGTTTCTTCCGCTGCCAACTTGACGCTGGATCGTCTGAGTCTTCTTGAATGATTTTACCAAACAGGACACGGTTGAATTGTCCATTCCCAACTATTTCGCGTTCCACCAGATGGGACTGGCTTGGATTTCCCGCGATTCGTCTAACAAGGGATAGGAATACGGATTAATGAGGTATGCTTATCCAATGCCTTAAGTCTATCTTAGCCTAGGTTATTTCTAATGGTTAGGTGATTTGTACGGCTTTTCTTATACCTTCCACTACCCTCACAAGCCCTCTCATACGATTATGATATTTCTACTCAAAGTCGACGTCTTATCTGGTCAAGGCGGACACAATTCAGTGATGCATCTAAAAATAAAGAATTTTCAATCTCTGGCCCAATTGTCCATAACCGTTAAGGAGTTTCGAATGCTCGGAGAAACTGATCAGGAAGCATTCCCCTCTTGACATGGTCACTCCAGTATCCTCTTGGACCGTGTCAATCTCCGGCAATATAGGAAGACGCCGTACTTTGCCCTTTGACATCTATAAACGATAAACTCTTTTGCTCAATTAGACACCATTCGTCACCGTCTTTAAAAGTCACCTGACAACATTCTTCGTCAACAGCAGTGGTACGTACCGCAGAAAACGCCACAATTACCCATACCCACATTGTTAGCTCCATTCCAAGTAGCACACTACGGTCATAATTAGTTGTAGTAACTTGATGATGACTTAGCCTGCCATACATATATATATGTCATCTTAACCTAATGGCAACAAGTGTACTACTTGGAATAATAGAACTAACTCACATAAACAAAGCAGTAATTTCAACTGCTCAATAAAAACCATTGTTTCCCCTCTAAAATTTCATCTCTCAATGCAACCGTAAGATTACTCAGACAGGTGAACATACGCTGCACATTTTGTCCACGAAGCTCCTTGGGATCAACGAGTAGTTAGCCGTTCCCGGGACCCAGTTTGAGGGGTCTCTTGCTACTCTTGTTTGTCTTGTCTGTTGCTAAGTTTACTAAGATCCTGAAAAGGAGTACCACCTGAAGTCATTCATCCCGATCATCAGAGAGCGTTTAAGTTAGTAACGAACACTTCCATAATGGAAAATTATACCACATGTTCCTAACAGATGAGTAATCAACTTATACTATAGCTGACGACCTTATCAGGGTAGCCAATTGGAATACCAAACTAGACGCAGGCATTTTGAATGAAAAATAAACAAGCCTTGCATTAATAGTGGGCTCATTATTGAAGTCCGTGATAGGGAACAGGATCGTCATATTCAAATTTTTGTATTCTCCCAGCGCGGAAGTAACGATCTTTGATGAAATTTATACTTCTAGCACCTTGAAAATCGGAGTCGAACCAGCCCAAGAGTGTTAGTTGTGTTGATAAAGAATTGAAAAAACTTTTATTGAAATTTTATTGACCCTTTATTTTGTAAGTTTTCTTCTGGCGGACGTATTAGCGTTTTTGAAACCCTTTATTTTTAGCGTCAAGCTCTCTTTTTCCCCATGATATAAAATCAATTATCTGCAAAAAAAAAAAGATATATTTAAGTATCTTCACATCTAATTCCAAATTCAGATGCACATAACTGAATTGGTTTAAATATTGTCATAGCAGTTAGACAGTTCAATATTAAAATAAAAATACTATTTTAGTCACTGTAATCTATCAAATCATTTTCCAATAGCAAATACTTTATTCAGCTAAAATTCACCCAAGAATTTAAATTCGCTTCCCAAACGCTATTCATTGCACTTTTCATCGTCATCGCCCATAAATCTCCTCTCCAATATAAGGAGAGAAAAAAAACCGAAGCTTTTTCCATCATTTATTATTCCTCAGTATCACCTTCTAGTCTCCTCCAAACTTCCGCTGTCGAATCAGCAGCCCCATCCAGTGATCCCACCGCGATCCACACTGCAGCCACGACTGAACCTTTCCTAGATGCATATAAGCACCTTTTGCTCCTCCAAGATCGGGAAATGGATCCCATTCATTCAACCAACCCAACCCCCTTTCCACCTAACATCCCTTCTTAGCAAAGCTCAATCAAACCCTGGATAGCGGGGAGGTTACCAAACTCCCACACACTCACACACACCCATACATGCCCCCCCCCCCCCGTCTTGCTCGCTCTTCATGAACAGCAACCCAGGGAAAAACGATATCCTCCTCGACAGCAGCGTTCGAATGAAAATGGTGAAAAAAAAGAAGAAGGAGAATGACGACCAACGACGATGGCGATGAGGAAAAATTTCTCCCATGCCAACTGACTCGGTTGGAATCACCTATAGCAGCAGCAGCAGCGAAGCAGGCGGCGAAAAAAAAATCGTAGCAAAGTATTACATTAGTATTTTGTTCACATCATTTAAATTTGTATTAAATTCCTCATTCTTCAAGCACCACCCAACTCCCGGCGAGGTGTCCTTTTCACGTGTGCCACCGTCGTCTATATGTATATAATAAGGACGATTGCTGAACGCGAGTGAGTCTACATATATCTGTGTGTGTGTGTGTGGGCCACGTGAGATGCTGCTATCGGAACTTAGCCAAGTGCACGCGAGGAAGCTCCGAGGAAGATCACCAGAAGAGAAAAATGAAGCCTTGATATAAATTATAGATGGGATCCCGGGACCTCTGGCCACCCCCACCGGATCTACGTTACCAGTTAGCACGTCTTTGATGTGAAAGTTTTCCAATGAAAGTGGAGAACCGTGGAGAAGGTAGAGTGCATTCTTTTTTTTTGCCCCTCGTTCCAGGAAAGCTTCCAACTTTTTTGATCCACTCCGGAGTGTGTGTGTGTGCGCGCAGGGGGTGGCGGGTGGGTGGCTTAGTCGAAGGTTTCAGATGCACTCGAAAAGTGAGAGAAATGATCACACGAAAAAAGAAGTCCTCGTTGGAGCAGCAGTCACGAGAATAGTTCATTTTGCGCTATTTCTTTTATCTGTTCATTTTTTTTTTGTTCCGTCTTTGTGCCATCGAACTTGCTATCTCGTTTTCTCGCGCTGTCGCTTTTGGTGGTAAAGCATTGCCATTGCCGCGAGTGTAGTGCCACTTTTTTTTCCTTGCTGCGCTTCCACAACTGTAAGTTCGAGAATGGGAGTGCTAATTTTTTCGAGCTATTGCTTTTAAGAGTATCCTTAGCCAAGTGGATACGGACCAGATGGACTGCGGAACTTAGGTCGAGAGCTTGGTGTGAGGAGTATAAAGCTTAAATGATTTGCAGTGTTTTTGCGCGTTCGTGTAGTTAGTAACCAGCTGTAGCGAAATTAGTCAAATGGAAAGGTTTCGGTTTTTATTTAGGTTTGCTTTAGTTTAGTAAGTGTAGGGAAATCATTTTGAAAAGCCCAAAAGCTTAGAACGGAGTAATTTGGAATTTGTTTGAAAACTCTGAAAATTTAGATTAACACATCAGTCAATTGAAACTCTTCATAAAATATATTAAAAAACTTAAACACATTTTCAAACTATTACTAGTAACGTGATCAAATTCCTTTAAATTCCACTAGAAAAAGCTTATCCTTTGACAGATACGACTATTTAATCTTAGACTTTCAGAATTCGTCAATGTTGAATGCTCGACTTATGAAGTGCACGAAACAGAAGAAGTTTGTAAGTCGCAGACAAAATAGGCCTATCTACCAACGCACAGTGATTCCAAGGCGGAAAAAAGTCGAAGAATCGACTTTCTCATTTAACAATAAATATATTTTTCTAATTTTGTATACTATTTGAAGTTTCTGTTTCTCAAATTTCATGAAGATTGGATGAGAATTGTGCTACCTACAATTTTTCAAAGTATGGGACCAACGTGGTCGTGATTTTTCGCCCCCATATAAAATGTATGGAGAATCGGAAAAAAAAAACTTCAACTAACTATTCAAATGTGAGCACACACGCGCACATACACCACAATTGGCTTATTTTGAAGATTTTTTTGCCAGCTTTCGAAAAATCTGAGTTTCATCTTGCGCAAACTTGCGCAATCATGGTTCCGGGAGGCCAGTTTCTAGGAATGTCTGAGAAACACGTAAAATTTGTAAAAACATACATCTCGCAATAGATCCAATAGACCATAATTTTACCATTCTTACAAAGAAGTGTATATAAATATATAAACACATATATGTATATATCTTGGAAAATCGCCATTTGAGCCAAGGCCTAGTGGGCCTAGTCTTACATACAACGAACTCAGCTCAATGACCTGAACACATGGCTGTGTGTGTAATGAATTTTCTAACTCAGTTTTTCATGCAACTACTGAACCGGTTTGAATGAAACAATATATGAAAGGTACTGTGATCGTCATTTGAACGTCGATACGTTCTCGATCGTTTTGAAAATTTATTGGAATTGGTTTACTAGTTCCGCAGATACCCCCGGGGAAGTGGCCAATTTCGGACTTAGCTCAAAACACATTATGTGAAACCTCAAATTAAATGAGAAGTCAGAAGTAAGTCGAATGGCAATGATATTACCAGAACTCATCATGCGACACGTCAAATAACATGAGAACTCAAAAATAAGTAGAATGGTGATTATTTCACGATTCCAGGACCACAATGACCAGTAGAATAGCCCAGAGAGTAGAGAAATATTCCTTAACGAAAAATTCCTACACCAGATTGTGATTGCTGAAACTTAACAAGAATGCTCTAAATCTGATTTCAGTGATTAGTGTTAAATGAAATGAACTTTCAACTGATAGTTGAAAGAATTTTACAGGAGATAAATATAATATAAGTATAATTGTTATTGCTCTTTTACTTTTTCTCACACAGACTCAGAAAGACATTTTCCAATCTTGACTATCTGAGTTGAGTGGTATACAAAACACTGTCCTCCAGGCCTCGGATCGAAAGTCGGTTTTCCTAGCAATCTGTATACCTTTCTTTTGTGAGAATAGTAAAAAGGATGAAAACGCATATTGGAATAAATCATAACAATCAATATACGATCAATGACTTAACGTACATCGTCTGTTTTTTATTTCTAAATTGAAATATACATAGAAATTGTAGTCGACGTCAAAATAATAGGAACTGGACCTTTTCATCATTGATAATATAATAAGATTTAATTTTCAATATTCATACTTTTTCTTGAAACTCATTTTATTTATGCAAAAATAATTGAAAATCAGTCCTACAAAAGAAAATCGGTCTTACAAAGCTACAATTCTTGAAAACTATATATTTTCAAAAATTTGGTTTTGGACCAGCCTATCTCAATATGGCTCACCCTAAGGACAACATGAAAAATTAAAATCATATATTTTTCGAAAATGAACTAACTTACCAAATGTTGTGAAATTCTAAGACCCACTTCATCGTTTTGGTATGAAATTGCTGAATTATCAAGTTTTACGAATGTTCCGGAACTTCCGGAAGACCATGCAATGGCCACTCACAGAACCATAGATTGTTCTCCACGTCGTTTTACTTGCATTTTATGTACAAATGGTTTTGAAAAAAATCACGTTGCTTTAGGTCGAGACTAATTAATTTATCATTTTATCGGATGTTTCGGAATGTTCCCTGGAATGACAATAAAGTGGCCATATCACGGTAGTGTGGTCTAATACGACAATTTAGATAGCATATTTGAAATGAGCGACCCAAAATTATTTGGAAACACATTGTTAAGCTATGTAAAATCCATTTTTAGACTTTTTTCCGCCTTTCGTATGGGATGGAATCACTGCAACGCACAGTAGCACAATTCTGAAAAAAGACGGTCAAAAACATTTTCACCCTTTTGTCATCATTTTATCGAGTCGGTGTCTTCAGAAGAGTTGCTCCAAATGTTATTCCGCATCTTTTGAAAAAAACACGCCTAATCTTTCATAAGGGGTTAACTACACTTTCATATTCTAACTTTTTACAGCAACGAGATAACGGGTTGTTGTCTTCAACAAAGTTGTAGAACAGGTAATTTTAAGAAAAGTTGCCGAAAATACTAAGTTTCTAGAGCCTAACGTTAAAGAGATATAAATGATTTTCTTTCAGCACCACCTAAAAACTGTTTTTTGAGATAATTAGTACTTTGTTCCAATTTGAGGATTTCAATACGTTCTAAGAAACTGTAGAAATTATTAAAATAAACATTTTTGTTGAACACAACAAAGCTCTTTGATGACCACATTTTGATATATGGTGATTGAAGTGTCTGTGTGACGTCATAATCAACCACCTCAAAAAGGGTGGGCGGGTCCTGGCGGGGTCTAAAACAGATTGTATTTGAAAGATTATCTTATGAAAAACTATTCCTGTAATTTTCAGGGTTGGGTACTGAAGGGTACCTAGTAAAACGTCAGTTTGAAATAGTACAGGTTATCAGCCAATTTATATTTCACATCCCGCATAAACAATAACCATAAGATGTGCCTAACCACCAATTCGGGGTATCATCCCAACTGTAAGTGGTATGGTGACACCATCTATATTATCGTTCCTGAATGGTACATGTTTATTAGGGATGTAACGTAATGTTCAACAAACTAAAAAAAAATATATGACTGGCGGGGTCTTAAATTAATTTTATTTGGAAGAGTATCTTATGAACTAGTAATCCTGAAATTTTCAGCGTTGGGTACTAAAGGGTACCTAGTAAATCCTTATTTTGAAATGGTATGAATAGCAACAGTATGTGACGTAATGCTCAACAAACTTGAAGAAAGCTGGGCAGGTGCTGGCATGGTCGCAAACCGATTATATTTGAAAGATTATCTAATGAACTAGTACTTTTGAGATTTTCAGCGTTTGATACTAAAGGTTACCCAGAAAAATCTTTGTACCAGTTTTAAGGTAGTGCTGAAAGAAAACCGTTTATATCTCTTTAACGTTAGGCTCTAGAAACTTTGTTTTCAGCAACTTTTCTTAAAATTACCTGCTCTACAACTTTGTCGAAAATGACAACCCGTTATCTCGGTGTTGGAAAAAGTTAGAATTCAAAAGTGTAGTTAAACCCTTATGAAAGGTTAGGCGTGTTTTTTCAAAAGATGCGGAATAACTTTTTGAGCAACTCTTCTGAAGATACCTACTCGAAAAAATGATGACAAAAAGGTGTAAATGTTTTTGACCGTCTTTTTTCAGAATTGTGCCACTGTGCAACGGAGGGAAAATACAAAAAAATAATTATCAGATTTCGAAGAAATTTGCGGCATTTCCCGGAATACGTTTTATCAACCGGCGCACGTTATTCTCATCCATCGTTTTGGCAATCTTATTCCACTTGGTACTCAATACATTGATGCTTTTGACGACACTGTCATTCACCTTAAGCTTCCTCTTCATAATAGCCCAAAATCTCTCTATCGGTCTGAGCTAGGGACAGTTTGGTGGGTTGAGTTCTTTCGGTATAAACTGAATCCCGTTGGTTTCATACCACTGTAGCACTGTTTTACTGTAATGGCAGCTTGCAAGATCTGGCCAAAGCATGACAGGTTCATTGTGGGATGGCTATACTCGCTTTTGGAGACATTCCGTTCTGTACAGCTCTGAATTAAATGTCTTATCAGTGATGAAAACCTTGGTCTTCCTGCTGTTGCTATAGTTGTCTTGCCATGTATTTACGTGCAAATTTATCTACAAACACAAACTTGAATTTGGCAGGAACATCTCCCCGAGCCATACCAAGTAAATGTTTTGTCCTGGTAGCTGTTTGAAATCGGCCTTTACATAGGTTTCATCATCCATGAAGAGACAGCCAACGGATCCTGGCCACATTGTTCTGCTTTCGATATTGTTCTGTATTTCACTGAAACACGTTCGAACTGCACCGCGAAAAAAAACTTCTGATGTTGTTATTGTTATAGGGGACACATAAGATGTCATAGTTTACAAGTCCGACCACTAGGATCGCTGTAAGAATCAAAAATGTTTGCTCCAATACTAAGTGAGCCACACCTTAGTGCAGGGTGGCCACAAAATCTTAATATTAAAGTTCCCGCATTTTTCCCGAATTTTTCCCGCATTTTTGCGTTATTTTCCCGACTGTTAAGATAAATTAATATAAATTACTCGTAGCTAAATCTCTAAGCTCCCAATTTTTTTCCAGTTTGATTTATCACCAAACACTTTCCATTTATTTAAAATACGCCTTTTTGTGCGACAGGATGAGCCAATTTTCAACAAATGTTGTCAAATTTGGTTCTAGCCAAAATTTGTCCAAACCATTTTCTTTTCTCTGGAATCCGGCAAACAACGTCAGACGGCATTAAGCACAGCTGCCCAAATTCTTCTTTCAGCATGTTTTAACACCCTTACAAACACATTCGCCACCACATGAAAGATAAGTTCATTTCTGGCCTCACCTGTGG
>JASCZW010019401.1:0-13794 GCA_034211315.2 Aedes japonicus
TTTCAGCACCACCGCTTGTTTACGGTTGATTTACGATTTTATTTATAAATTATGACCCGCTAACCATTGCGTAGTCTTAACGCTGTTTCTTATTCCGTAGCAGTATCTTCCTTTTGGGTCACTATTCCATGATTGCTGCCATACTCCAAATTGTTTTCATAATACATAATACATGCTGGACTCTCCCTTCTCCAGAAATGCCAGAATCTTGTAGATGTTTGTCTTTTCTTCAAAAGTGAATGTTTCTTGAATGCACGAGCGTTTCCTTTTCCACCTGGAGGCCGTCCCGATCGAACTCCTATTACATGAATCCCGGTTTGCTCATGGTACTGAATCGCTCGCATTACAGTAGACTGGTTGATGTTTAAGGACATACCGGATCAAGTCCCTTTCACTTCGAAGTTTTCTGATGTGATGTGATGTGTAATAAGAACCCACCATCAGTGCAAGGATTACCTATGGCTGCAGGACTATTCTCAGCAGGTTGTTCTGAGAGAATAGCCTACGTGATGGCTTCTTGTAGCAGGGTCAGCCGATCTCAGTGAGGACCTTCGGAAGACTACGGCCAGAAGGCCGCGTGTCTTCGCATGACAAGGGACTGGCGACTCCACGAACCCTTGTCCAGTCAACAAATCCTTCGACTGCCTTAGGCTACCCCCCCAGGGAATCCCCGTTATATAGTTGTTAAAGGAACAGTAGACATTTTTAGCATAAATGATTTATAAAAGTTAAGACAAAATGAAAATTTCACGGCTATACTGAACTTTAGATTCAATTAACACATTTATTTTTGTTTTTATTTGCACTAGTAAATGTACTGCAAATTTCTACTGTTCCTTATAAAATAGTTGTGGGCAATAAAATGAGGAAAAATCTCACAAAATAAAGAATACTTACATTTTTCGTGGTAGGGTAAGACTTCAGCATGCTACTTACCGCGCTGGCTACATTGCGTTGGTGGGACTGCCTCCTAAGGTATAGCTGACGAGATACAGCGTTTCTTACTCAGCCGCTGTTTGAGGCGCACCTCCTTGGTGGACAGACGCTCGGCACGCACCTCCTCAATCTAGCTGAAGTCAGAAGGACAACAGTGCCCAGGCTGCACTACCAGCTAAGTACGCAACCCTTAGCTGGCGGTCTTTGTCATCTGTTGACCCGTGGAAGCATGAGGTAGGAACTTGTGAGAACCAGAGCGATGTTGCGGGGACGCACGCTCCATCACAGTTGTCGACTCACCATTTTGCAGCCCCCTTTCACTTCGAAGTTTTCTGAGCACAAACCTCAAATACTATTTGAACTTCAGACGTGAAATTTTGAAAAATCGGTTGCGCGATTGGAGCATCCATTGGTTAGCAATTTCAGCGTTATTTGTCCAGTGACCATTCGCTTAAGACAATTTCGTTAATTTCAAGTTCACTAACTGCAACGTTATGCAATTAAAAAGCAATTAACTGTCATATTCAAATGTCAAGCAGTAAAATTCAGCGCCAACATTAGATTAGGGCGAATCTGCTTTTGTCAACAATGACTTTCGTAGTCATTTTCTCTTGAACAAAAGGTCACAAATACAAATTAATCACTCCTTAATGTTGAGGAGCTATATCTCTATCCGCTGATATATTCAATTAGAAGGAATTGTATTTCGATAAATTAGCAAACAAAGTGTTTGTTTACAAAAGCAGATTCGCCCTAACCAAATGTTGGTGCTGAATTGAGACTGGGACAAATAATGTACTGACCCTTGGTGGTAATTTGCCAAATAAACCAACAATATCCATAAAAGCGATATTTGGCAAATATTTGATTAGGTGTACTGAACTTTGTCAAATAGTTAGACAAACAAAAAAACCAATTGGTCAAACACGAATCATCAAATATTTGTCTATTGTACAAAAACTGTACTGAAAGCTTAAAGCTTGTAGTACACTGTTTGTCCAATAGCCAAATATTTGTCATAGGCAGATAGGCATCTGACAAACATCTATGATATCTGTCAGCTGTGTAGCTGCCTAGACAAACAGTGTACTACAAGCTTAAGCAGCGGAAGCCGGGAAGCGGACGTCCGCGCTTTGCACGCACGCCTAACGTGATCAAATCGGTCCGTGCAAACAATTGCTCGCAACCCGTTGCGTTCCATAAGAAAACTTGCAAAGGAAGCCAATATTTCGGAGAAATCCATGCGGAGAATCATCAAAGAAAACCTGGATGCATCTTCCAAAGCCAGAGTGAAACGCCACTTGAATTCGGACCGGGTCAAGGAACTCAGCCTTGAATCAGTTGAAAATGAAATGAATCAGACCGGAATCACTAAAACGTAGAGTGAGGCAGTCCTGAATCACTTGATTTTGAGGTTAGTTAATACTAAATCACTTGAGTATGAAGTTATTCAGACTTGAATCACTTGAATTCGAAGTGTATCAGATCTAAACCGTGTATAATTCTAGGGTTTTGTTTTTTCATTAGGGCGAATCTACAATTGAGAGATTCTCTCTGGGCTCGCTCTCTTTCATTCATAAACCAATCACCTTTATGTTTTTCATTCTACTATTTGTAGTGTATGCTAGCCAGCACTGTTGTGTTTCGATCTGTACTAAAGAATCCCTCGAAAGTGTAATAATGGCGCTGTAATGAATGAAAGAGAGCGAGCCCGGAGAGAATCTCTCAATTGTAGATTCGCCCTAATGAAAAAAAACCCTAGAATTATTTGACTGTGAAATCATTCAGTCTCAAATCACTTGAATTTGAGGCGAGGTAGTCTTGTATCACTAAAATATGAAGTGAATCAGACCTGAACCACTTGAATATGAAATAAATCGGACCTGAAAAATGTATGTTAAGTCCGTTAGTCTTAAATCACTTGAATTTGAGGTGAGTAAGCCCTGCATCACTTGAATATGAAGTGGATCTGACTTGAATCACTTGAATATGAATAAAATCAGGCCTGAATCACTTGAATACCAAGTTAATCAGGCCTGAATTCCTTATATATGAAGTGAATCAACCTTGAATCACATGAATATGAAATGAACAAGACCTTAATCATATGATTATGAAGTGAACCAGACCTTGATTGTGTGATGAGTCTGTGCTAAATCAGTAGAATTTGGGATGCGTCCGCCCTTAATCACTTGAATATGAATAAAATCGGGCCGGAATCACTTGAATACAAAGTGAATCAAACCTAAAAAAGCTTACTCACTTGAATGAGAAGTCCGTCAGTCCTAAATCACTTGAATTTGAGGTGAGTCAGTTCTGCATCATTTGAATATGAAGTGGTTCTGCCTTGAATAACTTGAATATGAAGTGAATCAGGCCTGACTCACTTAAATATGAAATGAATAAGACCTTAATCACATTAATATGAAGTAAAATAGATTTGAATTACTTGAATGTACTGCGAGTGAGTCCTGAATCACTTGAATTTGAAGTGAGTCGGTCTTTAATTGCTTGAATATGAATTGAATCATGCCTGAATAATTTTAATATGAAGTGATTCATGCCTGAATCACTTAAATATGAAGGGAATCATCCTTAAATCACATGAATATGAAATGAATAAGACCTTAATCTCATTAATATGAAATAAATTATATCGATAGTACTTGAATGTACTGTGAGTCAGATCTGATCCCTTGCATTTGTTGTGAGTCAGTCCTGACTTGCTTGATTTTGAGGTGAGTCAATCCTGAATCACTTGAATACAATCAAGTGAATCAGGCCCAAATAACCCCTTCTGAAAAACTTTCCGCCTTCCGGATGCCCTTGGCCGCCCGAATTACTTTGCTGAATGCCGCACCTTTGCAAGTAATCAGAATTCAGAGACATAGCCTACCGCACCTTTGCAATTAATCAGAATTCATAGCCTACTTAGTACAGTTTCTCAGTAGGTTCAGTTTGTGTGAATAAATGAATATTATCTGGAATTTTACATGGATTTTTGCCAATAAATATATGTGTATTATTTGCCCAGAAGACATACAAATTCACGGAATTGAAAACTATAAGTATAATAAAAACTATAATAAGTATGATAAGTATAACCAACAAAGTTGAGAGCAAGCAATAAGCTTATTCTAGGTTTTTTTTTTCAAAAGGGTGAATCTTACAATGAGAGGCTCTCTCCTCTCTCGCTCTCTTTATTTATTACAGCGCCATTATAAATCTTTTGAGGGATTCTTTAGTACAGATAGAAACACAACAGTGCTGGCTAACATACTCTACAAATAGTTGAATGAAAAACGTAACGCTGAATGGCATAGGAATGAAAGAGAAAGTTATCTAAGAGAGTCTCTCAATTGCAGATTCGCCCTAATGAAAAAAAAACCCTTGAATTGTTAAAACAGTAATAGCGAATTCGTTTTTGATGTTAAACATCAGTGTATACGGTTTTATTTGTAACACCTATCGGGTTGAGGTTTGCGCTGAAAATAAGTTCGGGAATCGCAGATTGGAACTAGTTCCAACCTGGGGGTGTGACACATCTAAATCCACATTCAAGATGATCGAAAAATCCCACGCTAGCGAATCAATCTTTAAAAAATCTTGTTGCAGCTTGTGAATCTTAATCCATTAACTTGCATCGTGCTGCATCTTTTTGCAGTAAATCTTTAAAATCTTTAACATTTTCTTTCTATCTACTAAGCGTGCGCACATCGCACAAAAGCAAAACAAAAAAAATCCTGCATCTGAGATAGAGTCGCACCCCCTGGTAACCTGTTGGAACCAAAACGAATTCGATATAAGTTTGTAAGGAAGAAACTGTCCGAAGAATTTTTCGTTACACTGTACCTTCTTCGATGTACGCTTTGCTTTCCTCCGACTGTTCGTATTCCTGTGCCGTCACCAGATTCACCCGATAGCATCGAGTGCCAATCCACATTAACTGCGGTTTCAATACGTCCATCGCGGTCGGCACTCTCAAACTTTAACTCTCTAGATTGATCTTCAATCAAATAACTGTTCCGCAGTATTAAGTTCTCTTGGAAATTCACAATAACAAAAGACAAACTTTTACGCAGTCCACGGTACGAACATCATCTGTTTGGCAGTGATGTCAGATTTTACGGCGGTTAATTCTGAAGGATATTTTTTTTTAACATCGCGTTTATCGCAAACGGGCGGTGGAATTTTGTGTGAACGTGTTTGGTGTTTGGCTCTCTGGAATAAAAAGTTTTAAAAATGTTAAGATGCGGTAGAAAATAACAAAAATCCGTAAAGTTATTAGAATTAAAAATTAACATTCAGAATAAATCGTCGACAGTTCAGTATTTCCTGAAAATCGTTCTTTTCCGTAGATCTGGCATTACTGAATTTTTGTCTAAGATCCAGGGATGCCATATTCACAGACATGTCTGTAAATTTGCAGACTAGTCTTTTTGGTTGCAGACTTTTCCAACGATGCAGACATTTAGCAGACAATTTATCAATGCTGCAGACTTTTACAGACATTTGTAATATTTTTTAAATTTCAAATAAAAGGTATTTCTGAAGTTTGGATTTAAAACTTAAAAGGATCTGAACAGTATTGTAGATTCATAAGAAGCTTTGTTGATTTTTTTTAAATATCGTAGGTATAATTTAAAGTAGAAATCCTTGAAGAAACGAAAGCGGTGGGCCACTTGGAGACACAATGGGCCTGCAGATAAGTATCGTATAGGCCCTTTCCGAGGGTAACATGGGTTCTCTAATATAGGTCCTTTGCCATTAAGTCACAACAAAAATCAAGGTTCACAACAATACAAATTATACTTGACAAACCTACCGTTAAAAGGGATTGCTGAGTATTTACTCTAAAGCCCAGTTGGTTGCCACTCGGGGGACAGTACAACAGTTAAAGTTCTGAGCTATTGAAATTAATCTAAAAGCTCTGAATTTTAGAGTATAGAAAGAAAAGACCCACAATTTAGGGTACATCCTGGAAACTTTAAAAGACGACCCAGCAGAGCTTCGGGAAAATAATTCCCGAGGAAGAGACTTCCTCAAACAAAAAAATATCATAGATGTTTGTCAGATGCCTATCTGCCTATGACAAATATTTGGCTATTGGACAAACAGTGTACTACAAGCTATACAATCCAAGAAAAAGATGCAGAAACGTTTACATAATCACACATATAGCGAAAATGACATAACTCGCTCTCTTATTACGTCTTCTCGTTGAAAGAAGTCTAATTTTGTAAAAAGAAAAAATTACAGACTTTCATGGACATTCCCAGACATTTCAAATTTTTATCACAGATGTTTGAAAAAAATATCTGGCATCCCTGCTCAGATCAGTGTTCACCCAAAAACAAAACGCTCCCCCTGTGACGTCTATATAAGGTCTGTCTAATGCCTTGTTCAGACTACGGAGTTGTAACATGATACAAGGCTATCTTGATGACGTTTTTCGTGTTGATAATTTTTATAACACCCTTGTATTATGTTACAACTCCGTAGTCTGAACAAGGCATAACGCAACGCTTTCATGCGTTGGAAGCAAAAATAATGTAAACATTGATGAGTCGACGACCGATGGCATAATAGCCCGCATAACGGAAAACAATTTGCTTTAAATGTAATATATATTATCACATTTTAAGTTATTGTTATCGTATAGTTTAATTTCATTTTCACCATACAACCTCTACATTAACACATATTGTTATTGTTTGCCGTATTGATTGAAAGGTTTTTTATTGTCTGCACTCGGTCTGGATTATACACCATCTTTGTGGCATTTTTTGCCATTTTTTATGGTAACCTAACTTAACCTATTCAGCATAATGTTATTTGGCCTCTTACCATCTGACATATTGTTAAAACTATACACTCAGCCAAATAATCTTAAGAATTTCATAAGATTGAACTTATGAACGATGCTATGGAATTTCATAAGGCTAACTTATGAATGGATTTCGTTTCACACGACGTTGTTCTTGTACGCCTTTAAGCTTTCCTGATTACAAGTGTTGATATGAACTACTGGGCAAGTCACAGGACCCATAATCGCAACGTTCAAGGTTCGAATCCAGGTTGCTCCATAGTTTTATTTTTTCGACATCATTATATTTCATAAGATAAGTTTATGAAAATCATACTGATTTCTTATAGCAAATAATCATAATGCAATCTTATGTATATCGAAAGTTTATTTCGCTGAGTGTATACACTGATGAAAAAAAACATTTGATAATCATAAATTACGCCTTATGAAGTATCACAAATGCAGGTTGTTTAGACTTCATAAGATTATTATGTTATTCATAAGGACTCTTACAACTTGCTTACTTACTCCTAATGATTTTTCTATGTGTATCTTATCAGTTTCACTAAATTACCTTATGATTTCCATATTCATCCTGTGGATGAAAAAAACTATAATTTAATAAATCAACAACAATGGCGAACTAAGAAATGTTGTGGAATTTCGTGCGCCGTTTACCAGGGCACTAGCGACTCCGGCCAAGGCCCCCGAAAAGATTGAGGTGTTTGTAGATGATGTGTTGGTAATGGTCGATCCGGAAACAACGGTGCTGCAGGTGAAGATATTTTGGATGGGGGTTTTGGATTTCGCTTAAATGTAATATTTGTTTTTATTTTTAATTTGTAGGCTGCTGCATTGGTGGGCATTGAGATTCCTCGTTCTGTTATCACGGGCGATTGGCCGTAGCCGGTAACTTTCGTATGTGCTTGGTGGAAGTGGAAGTCTCCCAAACCGGTAGCCGCTTGCGCCATGCCGGCTATGAACGAATGGTGAATAAAGACCAGCGGAAATGACTCGTAAAGCTCGCAAAGGTGTGAAGGAGTTCTTGCTCATGAGTCATCCGTTGGATTGTCCGATTTGCGACCAGGCTAGTGAATGCGATCTGCAGGATCAGGCTATGGTTTTCGGGTCGGATTGTTCATGGTTCACCGAGATCGGAACAGCGGAAAGCGTGCGGACATTGGCCCGTTGGTTAACACCATCATGTCCCGATGCATTCACTGCTCGAGATGCATCCGATTAACGCCGGAATTTACCGGAGTCGATGATTTGGTTACTACTGGATGAGTAAATGATATGCAGATTGCAACATATGTGGAGAAGTTCTACCAGTCGGTGTTATCCGGAAATGTGATGGATCTTTGCCCGGTTGGTGCTCTGCCTACCAAGCCGTACAGTTTCGTAGCTCATCTGTGGGAGATCTGCAAAGTGGAGTCGATTGATGTGTTAAATGCTGTGGGTACCAACATCATTATGAACACCCGTACTGGAGAATTTCAATATTTCAAGGAATGTAAACAAGTGCCTTTTATTTCCAAATAAAGATGTCTCATTAATTTAATTATTCCAAAAAATAAACCCATCTTCCTAAAACTAATATACATGAAAGTGAAAATTGTATTGAAAAATCAATTTTAAATGCATAACGGACACGTTCAGTTATCATAATCAACAATAATGTGTTTCATAAGGCTGTGTTATGAATCTCAATTAGTTATCATATCTAAAACATAGCTGGTAATTAAGACAAAAAACTTCGCATTTGCATTCATAAGGTAAAAGTATGAAATTCAAACCGATTCCTTGTGGCTAAATTTCCTAAGGTTTTTGAATGAACTTCTTAAGATTTTTTTCGTCAGTGTAGGAGATTGTTAGTATATAGTTGTCAACTATAAGGCAGCATTCATTAATTATGTCACGCTTTTAGGGGGAGGGGGTTCAGAAAACCGTGACATTTTGTGACAAACGAGGGAGGGGGTAAGCTGAATCGTGACATCACATTTTTGAAAAAAACAAAAACAAAATGATATTCTTATGCAATATCGCCTACTACTACTATCCCTACTGTTCACGTCCCTTCGTAAACGAACAAGCAACAGCGGTAATCATGCAGCACTCACACACCGCTCGCATAAAGCTATGCCCATGCCCTGTTCTGCAACTTTCCATCGTTCTGGAACTTTCCATGTTCTGGAACTTTCCATTGTTTTGGAACTTTCCATCGTTCTGGAACTTTCCATGTTCTGGACCTTTCCATCGTTCTGGAACTTTCCATGTTCTGGAACTTTCCATTGTTCTGGAACTTTCCATGTTCTGGAACTTCTAGCAGTAGCGGCACAATATAAAAACGGCACCGCAGTGGCGCAGTCATTCAGTCATTATATCAATTCTAAGGTGTTAAGATCAAAAGGAAAAAGCAATAAAGGATAGAGTGAATAGAAGCAGTAGTTTTCTATCAATATCTTCTGGATCCATTATCCGGTGCAACAGCCCAGTGTTATACAGTGTTGAATACAGTCCACCTACGACTAGAGTGTTTGCTGTCAACGGCCTTGGAACCCAACCCGGCCTTTTCAGGGTAAGAAGAGTTGAATTTTCCACCATGAGCCAAGACAGAGCACTCGTTTTACCCGACAGTTGCTAGTTTGAGCGACACCTATTTCCTTTCCTACCGTGTTAGGACACGTTTGAGTTCTGTCGCCAAAGAGAGCCGGCAAGCTACTTCAAGTACCTACGGATCCGGTGTTTGGCTTCGACACCTACCATACCTAACACGTTAACCTGAGAGTACCCATTAACAGAGTCGAAAAGTACGCATTTTGAAGAAAAGTGGCTTAACTCATTATTAGGAGTATATTTTCCTCATTAATTGAGTATTCGTTACCCATTAATGATTAATTGATACTCATAAATGAGTAAGCAATACTCAGAAACGAGGAAAGTATACTCTTAATAATGAGTTAAGCCACTTTTCTTCAAAATGCGTACTTTTCGACTCATTAATGGGTACTTTCGAGTTAGATGAATACTATTCCACCGTTCCATGAATGACGGCTGCAGCTCATTCAGTGTGCGTCAGTGAATAAAGTCAAGTGTTTATTGGTGAAAAATTGGTTCGCGAAGTTAGTGTATTTTGGAAAATGAATCGTGGAGAACTTTTTAATACGCTGTACAATGCGCATGTAAAGAGCTTACCGGATAAGAAGAAGAAAAGGGAGTGCCAATTGGATGCTACTAATTTCTGGAATGAACGGAAGAGCAATGACAACACCGCACTTGAAGAGCAAGTCAATAACAAAATAAAAGAGCTTCATGCCTTGCAGCTAAAAAAGAAGGTAAACTTCTTCAACTATGGGGAAAGTCTCATGAGTGCTCCCTAAGGAATCAGCGCCGACAGTGAAACCCGCGCAACCCATCGAAGGAAATTGAGTATATGGCTCAGCCGTCATCATCAAATAAACGCCCTGCACCAGTACAGGAACAACTTAAAGCTGAGCTAAATAATCTGAACTCTGAGGTAGTGCTTCTGACTGACCAGAAGTCTGCTGGACTATTGACGGATGATGATCAGTCGAGACTCGAAGGGCTAAAAATTAAAAAGATCAAACTTGAAAGAATCTCAAAATCAAGGAAGACGAGCAAGAGTGGCAGCAGAAGCATCAGTGAGAAAATGAAGCAGGCTAAACAACTGTTAATTCAGGACATCCCAGAGGCTGGTAAATATGATATATTAACTAGTTTGTTTGCACAGTAGATATAAATATCAAATTTCAGGAAATTATCTTTCATTCCGAAATTCCTGGCCGCCCTCGTGTTGAAGAGCAGCAACCGGAGCTGCTCAAGGCAATATGCGATATCGCACTTCATGGATCTCGCGGCCCACGAAAAGCGCAGTGATGAGAGCGTCAGAAGCGTTAAAACTTTAGATGAGTTGACTTCTGCAATACAAGGCAAAGGGATTCAATATCAAAAGAACAGCAACATATCTGCGGTTAATCCCAAAACAGGCAATTCCCATCAAGGTAAATGTCACGTAAATACTGTACCAGTGAAGTTGATGCGCGCAAGTAATGCAAAACACAACGATCATCCCGATGGCCGATTCTGTACAGCGACCCATAAGATCATTGGAAGAACTGGCATCTGTGCTAGGGCCAATGAAGTAGGTTTATCAGTCAGGATGATAAGGCGAGAGTGGCGATAGGCCTAACGGCTGCCAATAAGCAGTCTCCGCATGGCTTATGCAGTGGAGTACAAAATCGCGCTTCCTGACCACGATTGGATAGTTGCAAATAAGCATAAACTCATTCCGTCCGTGTACGCTGGAATCGAAATCAAACCGAATGGTCTTGGCAAACCGAGGCTGTTGGTTTTTCGGGCCCCACTTACATTGCAATTCGGTCAGAGCAAACACGCTTCGTCAACGGCGTCTTCTCGTGCGTTAGACATCAGCGGCTTCTAACTCTTGAATCGTTTGATGGTTTAAGTTTGATGGATTGGTCAAACCAGTCCTAATCTTCTACCGTCGACGGTGGACCTGATGAAAATCCGAGATATCGCAAGGTAAGCTACAGATAGCAATACACCATTTTAAAGAGTACAACCTTGACACGCTGTTCATTGCAACGAACGCTCCGGGAAGGAGTGCTTTCAATAGAGTGGAGCGACGTATGTCACCCTTGAGTAAGGAGCTTTCTGGATTGATAATACCACGACCAGTTTGGTAGTCATCTGGATTCCCAATTGCGTACAACTGATTCAGCTTTCGGAGCAGCAAAATTTCCTGCACTGGTGAAGTTTTGGCAGAGGTCTGGAATGATGTGGTCATCGACGGTCATCCGACGTTGGCTGAATATATCGATCCTGATGCTTCAGAAATAGATCCGAAGTCAATTCGTGACTATGACCAACACTGGTTTGGAACTCATGCGTGCGAACCAGCCAATATTTACTCCAGATACGGAAATGCACAGATAGGTAAAAATTTTGAGATGCATTTGATAGTCAAATAATTGTTATATGTGCATAAATTTATATTTTTACAGGAAATGCTGCTCACCACTGCGAAGTAGCATCGATCACGTTATCTGCATTGGATTTTTGCCTCCACCAATCTCTCTGACGCAAACATCTCGAGGATTGATTGGGTCATCGAAGGACGATCCACAGCATTTCCCATCAATGTTCGTATTGAACTCATTACAAGCTCAACAGATTCTACCTAAATCGATGTCCGGATATGGAGCGATTCTGTAGATGATCTTACTGACCTTAATTAAAAACTCATTGAACGAACAGGTGTGTTCCAGCTGTGGCCTGCATTGCATCTTTAGTCATGCTTCGCGAGCATAAAGATGCACAAGCATACCATCCGTTCAATTTCGGAGAAAATTGCGTCCGTTTAAAGTTGTGGCAAAACGTAAACAGGAATGTATGGTTGGTAACCAACAAAGACAACTTCGATTGCGAATGGATAGATGACGAAGAACTTGATCTGACTGATGTGGCGAGAAACCATTTGAGTGCTTCAGCGGACGTGAATATCTTCCAGTCATCAATGCTGACCAACATCTGCAAAACCCTTGGACTGAGGATTGAATCTATTTTTGAATGGTATTATTTGAGAATGCAATTTGATATAATATGAGGAAAGTTGAATTTGTTTCTGTATGAAATAAAAATGATTTTTGTGACTAATATTGGCTATTTGAATAAAAAAGTTTTGAGTGGGGAGGGGGGGTTAACAAAAACGTGACATAATTGCCTGGGGGGGTTCAGAAATTGTGACAATTTGTGACATGGGGGGGGTTAATTTTCGGCCAGATTTGCGTGACATAATTAATGAATGCTGCCTAAGACAACGCAACTTTCAATTTTGTGCAAAGATTTTTGACACATCTAGATTTTAGTAATTTTTATGTTGTCTCATGATATCATCATGATTCTGTTGCCTGGTACACGCTAGAAGCTCAGTTTTACCCATAATCATAAAGTGCATACTCATTTTATGGGTGGTGACTTTACCCATACTTGAGTAAATTTGTATGGGAAAAAAAAATATAAATGGTACGTGGTAGCGTACCCATAAATGGGTATGTGCACTTTTTTGCGATTATGGGTGTTCTTTACTCTGTTGGGTAAACTGATCTGCGTGTACATAATTAGAACCCGCGCTGTCTGTTTTGATCTATTGCCATCTTCGCGCATCCACTTTTTCTGCGCTAGCACAATCATAGACTAACTCTAAGACCAGTAGGTCGCCATACAAATACTTGATCTTTTCTTGGCTCAGTCCAGTACTAGCACATCGGTCCCAAGCTGGTCCCAAGCTCAATAGCGCACCTAATAATGAACTCCATACGATCACACTCTCAAATACTCTGTCACAAAACAACGCTGGTGCAAATCAAAACAAAGCGCAAATATGTAGTAACAAGGCTGGCTGACAAGGCGTACTTCGGGCCAATTGGGCTAGCCCTACAACAGTGAACTATACCTCCAAATCACTAGTTGCATATTGATTGTTGGCACAATCGTGTTCATAAATCGGATTACTGATCGCAATGAAATCAACACACACTCAAAACAGCCTCTCTTTCATTTTTATATCCACCGTCGCGCTTTTTTTTCTCGGCAAAGTTATAATATTCGTTAAAAGTCAGAACAGCTGTAATTTGAGTTGTTCACTTATTACGAAAATTGAGTAACTTTCTGGTGTATTCGTGAAAGCAAACGATGCGCTCAGCAGCCGATGTGGCAAACTGCATTAAGGCAGAATGAAAATAATCGATGTGATAAAAAGTAAAAGGAAAAAGAACGAAAAACGGTCAGACTTTGTCTGCTGCTTACCTACGGAAGAAAAAAAGTACATTTGGGCAGTTTGCGTGCAGAAGCCATGGCTGCGATTTTTGGGTATAGTTGTGTTAACCGGCCGGTGGGTATGATAACTTACTTGCGGCGACTTCTACCCAAAAGCAAGTTGACTATGCCTTGGGTCGGTTGTAACTATGCTGCCCAAAGTGGTTTCCCCGCAACTGCTCAAATGCGTT
>JASCZW010019402.1:0-13804 GCA_034211315.2 Aedes japonicus
TAACAGATCTACGATCTACTACACTCAGCGAAATAAACTTTCAATTTTCTCGAAGGGCACGCAGAAGATTGTGTATATTGCGTTGTATTCAAAATACTCTTGGACATCATGGTACGAAACAAACATTTAAAAGTACTTTGAGAGTATTTTCAACAATCAATATGCAACTAGCGATTTGAAATTGGTTCACTGTTGTAGAACCTCTTGGTCCGAAGTACACCTAGAAGTCAGCACCTTGCTGTACATATTTGCGCCTTTGTTTTGATTTGCTGTGTTATTTTGACAGAATATTTGAGAGTGTGTTCGCGTGAGTTCATTATAAGGGGTGCATTATTAAGTTTGGACCGAGCTTGGACCGATGTGCTAGTACTTACTGAGCCAAGAACATACAGAATAATGATAACTAAAATTAAAAACACCATTGCCGAAATTGATAAGTTGCATTGGTTCGTTTTCGTAGTAAGCGGTTTGCTTTCAAAACAAAAACCTTCAAACCGTCAATTAAAAAAATTCCTGCTCTGTACATTTAAAAGTTGAAATTTTCTGAATAAATTTTAGAACTGTCAAATCTAAATCGTCGCATCGTTGAAAACGAAACCACGAAATTATTTTCCTGACCTTCGGTTCAGAAAGTGTTGTGCCATAAAAATAAAAATATGCTTCTTGGATTAATATAAAAAAATGTGTTAGAATTAAAGGATTTATTTTCAGATTAATTGTAGAATTTCCAAAGCCGTGGTGTTGTTTGAAATTGGAGCAAATAATTTTATTATAAAATGAACTGTCGTGATGTTTTCCATCACGGGAGATCCATGTCAGACATTGTCACCCAAATGCACATGAACAACATCTGCTGCCGTTTGTCATTGCTTGTGATAGCGCTGCAAATAAAAAATTGGGATGATTAATTCAACTAAAAGATAACCATTCATGTAGTAACGTACCCATCCTTCGAACAGAGATTGTTGCTATTATCCGCCCTAAGAAAAGCATCGTCATTGAAATGCTCTACCGCCTTAATCCAGTTCAAACTTCCTCCACTTGTTTGTTATGTAACAATGTGATCGTGAGAAAAATTCCAAACGATGAAGACTACGAGGACGACGACTTGCTTTTTGTTGGTGGATTTGACAGTTCTACAATTTTCATGGTAAAAGAACACACTTTTAAATTTACACACTGAACCGAAAAAATACACTTTCAAATCAAAAACATAATTTTTGTAGTAGATAATTTTACTTCCAATTTAATGAAAAACAAACCCTTTTTAGAAGTAAAGTGCAAAACTTTTAATAAAACAATATTCCTTTTATGTGTGTATTGGTCTTAGAGTTAGTCTATGCTTCAGACCTGAGAGCTCTACAACAGTGAACCGAATTCAAATCGCTGTACATACAGAACTGAGCACTGAGTGCTGAAAACTAAGCAGCAGATCTTACCAATGAGTGCTAAGAACTGAGCACTGAGCACTGATCACTGAGCACTGAGTGCTGAGCACTGAGCACTGAGCACTGAGCACTGAGGACTGTGCACTGGGCACTGAGCACTGAACACTTTGCACCGAGCACGGCACACTGAGTACTTGGTTTGAGTCAGCTGGGAAATTCAACTTGCTAAGAAATAGAATAAATCAATCACAAATATACTACCTATAAACTGTATAGGAATTTTCATACTTCATTCCAGGTATTATTTTCTTGAGCTCTATTCTTTATCCATCCATTACCAACAGCACCGAGGTTGCTGTCTCAACACAAGAGAATGGAAAACTCGGTTTCCGTAAAAAAAACCATGTGCGAAATCTAAATCTCGAGTACTTTATCAAACAGACGTATCTGGTTTTAACAAAGAGGGGAAATAAGATGCAAACGTAAATTTCTCAAAATGCTCAGCACCCTCACGAAAAGTAACATCGCCATCACGTTGGGGAAATGTTATTTCTTGTGTTGGTGGCCCTATTTTTCATGAAAGTGCCAAGGGTTTCAAGAAATTAACGTTTGAATCTTACTTCCCCTTTATGTTTACAAAAGCAGATACGTCTGTTTGCAAAAGTACACGAGAAATTTTGAAAGAAAAACAAAACTATCGCCTGGTTGCCATGCCTAGCCAAAATATAACGATTACACTGTCAATTTACCGTGGCACAAATGGGCACCTATTGGCAACACGATCGAAAAATCGTAACGCTTTGAGGCACACTAAACAAAAGTGGTCAGAAGAGATATTATCATAGACTAACCATAGACTAACTCTAAGACCAGTAGGTCCCATACAAAAACGATTTTTTTCTTGGCTCAGTCAGTACTAGCAACAATCAATATGTAACTAGCGATTTGAAATTGGTTCACTGTTGTAGAACCCCTTGGTCCGAATTACACCTTGAAGCCAGCACCTTGTTATACATATTTGCGCCTTTGTTTTGATTTGCTGTGTTATTTTGACAGAGTATTTGAGAGTGTGTTCATGTGAGTTCATTATAAGGGGTGCATTATTGAGCTTGGGACCGAGCTTGGGACGATGTTCTAGTACTGACTGAGCCAAGAAAAAAATCGTTTTTGTATGGGACCTACTGGTCTTAGAGTTAGTCTATGGTACTAGCACATCGGTCCCAAGCTCGGTCCCAAGCTCAATAATGCGCCCCTAATAATGAAAACACACGAACACACTCTCAAATATTCTGTCAAAATAACACAGCAAATCAAAACAAAGGCGCAAATATGTATAACAAGGTGCTGACTTCAAGGTGTATTTCGGACCACGGGGTTCTACAACAGTAAACCTATTTCAAATCGCTAGTTGCATATTGATTGTTGATATTATTATTATGACGATGAAGTGGCTCATTTCTTGAGCATTTTATAATATAATGTTATGAAATTAAAACCTTTTCCTTGTGGCTGACTTTCATAAGGTTATATATAGACAAAATTGTCAAAAGGTCGAAAGTAACATTAGTAAACAATGATTGCTAGCGTACTTCTCCAGGATCTGCTTGCTCCCACAAACAAAATAAAACCAGAAACAGATACAGGGAGTTTATTACCTTCCCGTCGGTGGTGGATATAGATGTTAGCAACCTGGCATTTCCAGGAAATATACATTTTAAGTCATTGTTTTCTACTGTTGCTTTTGACCTTTTGACCAATTTGTCTAGATATAATGAACTTTTTAGGATGTTTTTTGCACAAGTGCTTGCACCAACTAGTGCACTATAGTGTTTTTTATTTTATTGTCGTCAATCAGGAGTAGACCATATGTTACGTTTTGTTCTTGATCCTGGTTATAATAGAGGAAATAAAATACATAAGATTAGTCTAAATAGTGCCTGGTTTACATTATTCATATGGCGTGACCATTTTTTGTACATTAAATACTTAAATTCATAACTTATCGATCAATGCCTAACTAACCTTGAAAATTATGTTTGCCTAAGAGTGTTTTTATTCATTGTAGTATCAATTCTTTCACAATTTGCATTGTAGCAAGACATTATTTTGTTCAAAGGCCCATTTTTGGCAAAGTTTGTTCTATGATTGCTAATATAAAAAAAAATCTGATTATGAGCGGGTGGATAGGAACATAAAAATCAATATTTTCTAATATCTCAGGGGCATTGACCCTTTGTGCAATGTCATCATATATAAAAGCAACCATAGCAAAGTCTCTTTTCTTTTGTAATCTCTCTAAATTGATCAATAAACATCGTGATTCATAGGATGGCAGCGGAAAGGTAGTCCAACCTAACTTACGTAGAGCAAATAGAACAAATTGTTTTTGAACTGATTCAATTCGATTATTATGCGTTTCTTGATATGGGGCCCAAATAATGCTGCCGTATTCAAGTAGGGGTCTCACAAGCGTTACATATAGTGCTTTGATCGTATAAGCAACAATCAATATGCAACTAGCGATTTGAAATTGGTTCACTGTTGTAGAACCCCTTGGTCAGAATTACACCTTGAAGCCAGCACCTTGTTATACATATTTGCGCCTTTGTTTTGATTTGCTGTGTTATTTTGACAGAGTATTTGAGAGTGTGTTCATGTGAGTTCATTATAAGGGGTGCATTATTGAGCTTGGGACCGAGCTTGGGACGATGTTCTAGTACTGACTGAGCCAAGAAAAAAATCGTTTTTGTATGGGACCTACTGGTCTTAGAGTTAGTCTATGGTATAAGTATCGTTGAAGTGCAAACTAAATCTTTTAATAAACCCAAGCATGTTGCTTGATCTATAAATAATGTTGTTATAATGATAAACAAAAGTTAGCTTAAAGTCGAGTATTACACCTAAGTATCTCACCTGGCTGCATCTTTCAATGTTATTCTGTCCAAGACTAAAAGTTTTCTGCATTGTAGTTTGCTTTCTTGTAAATGATATTGAATTACATTTTATCACATTAAGTTTTAGCAAACTCTTCTTACACCAGTTGTGGAACATGTCAGCATCATGTTGAAAATCTTCGAGATCGCACTTACCCTTATTTCCATAAAAAGTTTCATACCATCTGCATGCATAGAAACATTTAGGCGTTCCAATGTGTGTTCCACATCGTTGACAAATAAAATAAACAGTAATGGACCCAGATGAGAACCTTGTGGTACCCCGGATGTGGCATTAACAATTTTAGAAAAAAATACTTCATATCTTACTTGTTGCGTTCTTTATGTCAAGTATGACTCGATCCATTCTAGTAACCTAGGATTGAAACCTAACTTAGATAATTTAAAAAGCAACAGTGATATATCAACTCTGTCAAATGCATCGCTAAAATCAGTATAAAGCGCTTCTACATAATTCCCTTTATCCATTGCGTTTAATGAAAATGTTATAAATTGTATCAAATTAGTAGCTGTTTATCACCCCTTAACAAAACCATGTTGCTTGGCAGTTATTAAGGTGTGAGAGGTTAACTTGTGAGAATATGTTGTTATTAATTAAGGACTCGAACAGCTTCGGAATGCAAGATAATATAGCAATACCACGATAATTTTAAATATCAGATTTTTTCCCACTTCTGAAAATCGGGATTAAATAAGATTCTTTCCATCTAGAAGGCAGAATACCAGAGTCCAATGATGAGTTGAACAACCAAAATAACGGTTTAACCATAGACTAACTCTAAGACCAGTAGGTCCCATACAAAAACGATTTTTTTCTTGGCTCAGTCAGTACTAGAACATCGTCCCAAGCTCGGTCCCAAGCTCAATAATGCACCCCTTATAATGAACTCACATGAACACACTCTAAAATACTCTGTCAAAATAACACAGCAAATCAAAACAAAGGCGCAAATATGTATAACAAGGTGCTGGCTTCAAGGTGTAATTCGGACCAAGGGGTTCTACAACAGTGAACCAATTTCAAATCGCTAGTTACATATTGATTGTTGGTTTAACTAACTCATTGGAAAGGGATTTGAGAAATATAGGCGGTAAGCCATCAAGCCCACCTCCTTTTGAAGCATCCAAGTTTTCTAGGCCTCGTAAAATTTCCAGAAGAGATACAATATATACTGATATGTCTTTCATAGGATCTGGAAGGTATGAAAAATATTGATGCATTCCGTTTCATCATTAGATGCATAAACGCTTTGAAAAAAAAAAAATCAGCAAATAAATTACTTTTCTCATATGGCGTGCTACCAACAATCAATATGCAACTAGCGATTTGAAATTGGTTCACTGTTGTAGAACCCCTTGGTCTGAATTACACCTTGCAGCCAGCACCTTGTTATACATATTTGCGCCTTTGTTTTGATTTGCTGTGTTATTTTGACAGAATATTTGAGAGTGTGTTCATGTGAGTTCATTATAAGGGGTGCATTATTGAGCTTGGGACCGAGCTTGGGACGATGTTCTAGTACTGACTGAGCCAAGAAAAAAATCCTTTTTGTATGGGACCTACTGGTCTTAGAGTTAGTCTATGGTGCTACTAGACCTGCTATCCAAATGCATTGTCGATGGGAAATTTGTAGATTTTTGTTTTCTTTAGCGAACCTAAAAAAATATTTAGGGTCTGACTTGATATTATTTTCCACATGTGTGTTCCCGCATAATCACAAATCATTCCTGGAACATTTCCCTCATTGTTGACGACCGTTTCGGTTATTGCTTCGACATTTACCCTTATAGTTGACAACTATAAATTAACCATCTTCTATATAGTTTTAACAATATATCAGATGGTAAAAGGCCAAATAACAATGTGCTGAATAGGCGGTTAAGTTAGGTTACCATAAAAAATGGCAATTTTCACGATCAAAATTTTTGCTGTACTCTATGCCAAAAAGTTTGTATATAATTTAGACCGAGTGCAGACAATAAAAAACCTTTCAATGACAATATTGCAAACATTAACAATATGTGTTAATGTAGAGGTTGTATGGTGAAAATGAGATTAAACGACTTGAGATCAATAACATAAAATGTGACTATATAGCAAATTGTTTTTCTTTATGCGGGTTGTGCGCTGTACATGCATGTATCATTTCTAAGTTCAGTTGATCGCATATTGCAAGATAAGTTGAAAGATTTTTGTTATGCTTTGTTCATACTACAGCCTTGTAACATAATACAAGGCTATCTTTATGACATTTTCTTTGTAGATACTTTTCAAAACACCCTTGTATCAACAATCAATATGTAACTAGCGATTTGAAATTGGTTCACTGTTGTAGAACCCCTTGGTCCGAATTACACCTTGAAGCCAGCACCTTTTTATACATATTTGCGCCTTTGTTTTGATTTGCTGTGTTATTTTGACAGAGTATTTGAGAGTGTGTTCATGTGAGTTCATTATAAGGGGTGCATTATTGAGCTTGGGACCGAGCTTGGGACGATGTTCTAGTACTGACTGAGCCAAGAAAAAAATCGTTTTTGTATGGGACCTACTGGTCTTAGAGTTAGTCTATGCTTGTATTATGTTACAAACCTAGTCTGAACAAGACATTAGTTCTATTCCTTTTGAATGCTTTGTGAGTTTGTTTTTTTGTTTTCTGTTTTTCAGATTAATAATCGATCTATTGTACCAAGCTGGTAGCTTACGGGATTTATTTTCTTTCTTTGTTTTTTGGACACTGTATATTATAAAATATCATATATAACTCTATAGAATGTATCCACAGCCTTATGCAAGTCATCATTATGTAATAAAGTTTGCCATTAGATGCAATTTAACGCTTGTTTAATTTTTCCGTAGTTTGCTTTACTAAAATCGAATTATGATTGCGAGAAACTATTGTCTAACATTGTGAATTTACCATGCACGAGTATAGAGTATTCAATAGCAGTGTGAAAAACTTCATTTTTCCAAAGTGAAGCTGGTGATTCAGATACGCAAAAGTCATCAATCATATTTGTGACCAATAAATCCAAATTGCAGTTATTATGATTTTTTTCGTGATTCACTTGATTTAGCCCAATTTCTGCACTTTTATCAAACAAAATACGAAGTGTTTCATTATCACCGACAACAGGTATTAATAGAGAATCAATTACGTCATCTAACATAAAATTTGCTTTTCGTTGATTAACTGAACATTCACTGTACACGGATAAAAAATCAAATAATCAATTTATTAATGCAAAGTTATGCCCTTCATGTGTTATGATCACATTATTTCATAACTTATAAAATCATTTTTATTTGTGCTTCACTTCCAACGTATTTTCTCGACAGATAGTTTGCATATTCAAATTCAATGAAAAGTATGTGTCGCCCCTTATGACTAAAAATTATTAGATTTGACACATACTTTTGATTGTGTTTTGGATTGAAAAATCAACATGGCGCTCGACAGGTAATGGTCATTGTCAATATATTTTTTCTATTTTCTATTTTATAAGTGTAGTTTCATATGGACTGCTCGGACCACTAGGAAGCGCATCCGTCATCGCAGGATCATTGAAAAACCGATGAGGACATCAAGAAGGGTCTTGTAGAAGGGTGCTGGAAGTTTAATCCAACCGCCGGAGCCGTTCGATTCAGAGGGATCGTGCAAGAAAAGATCGGCATCGAAGTCAAGCAGCCGAACTCCACCATCCACCAATACTTCCGAATGCAGCTAATCGAGAACGACAAGAAAATCACTGGCTTCATTCCCCTACATCGAAGCAAACGACGAGGTCCTGGTTGCCGGTTTTGGTCACATAATGATAGGCCATCGATATTCCCCGAGTCCGTTTCAAGGCGGCTAATGTTTCGCTGCTGTACTAGAGAAGGATCGTTTCATGACAAAGTCCATGGTTAAAAGAAGTGTTTCGAGAAGGAAGAAAAAAATGCAATCCGATTGAAATGTATTGAAATTTACGGACAAGTATGTCCCAGTAACAAGTTGAGTAGAAGCCAGATATAACCTTTTGTGAAAGTTATTTGTTTTTTGATTAATGAGTAGCATTTTTTAAATAATTATATTGATAAAATTATCCTAACCTCATTTTTCCTACCAAATAGAAAGTATGTGTCAAGTTTATGATTTTTATTTCCTCAACGTGGTGGATACCATAACACACCATATAAAACATATCCGAATAACTGCATTAACACTATATGAATTCTGTTATAATTCTTATCGAAGCTAATGGGTTTTTCGGAGCAATTAACCGGAATAAAACTTAACGCTTTGTTTTCTGTTCACTTCACGTTAGACATCTTTTATTATAAACTGGTTCGTTATTGTTATTAAAAACATAGAATGACAGACAATACATAAGCGTACATAAACGTCAAAAAGGTGAACACACTAATACTACCATATAGTAAGGGGTAGGAAATTGGTTCCTCAACACCCTCGCTCAATTTCCTGAACCTACCAACCCTAGATTGGTACGATGCTGCAGGAAAGACTTTCCTGGCAATCCTTTCGTCATAATATCGGCTAACTGACTGGCACTTGGAACATACTGGACCAGTATTTGTCCTTGCTGAATGAGTTGTCGTACAAAACGGAATTTGATGTCAATATGCTTCAGTCTACCCACATCTCGGTCGTCCTCCACCACACGAATAGTTGACTGGTTATCCTCATAGTAAGCGATCGGTTTATCCAGCTTCAGTCCAAGCTCCCGCAACAGTCGAGTCATCCAGGTTCCATGGCATACAGTGACACATAGTGCAACAAGCTCGGCTTCAGTCGACGATAGAGAAACCGTTGGTTGTTTTCTTGTCAACCAGCTGACCGTGCATCCGTGTACGCGAAAAACGTACCCAGTCAACGAACGTCTATCCATGAGGTCGTTACCCCAGTCTGCATCTGAATATGCTTCAACTTCAGGTTCTCCATCGTCACCACGATAAATCAATCCAAGATCCAATGTACCACGTATGTACCGTAAAATGCGTTTCAGGTACACCCAGTGTTCCTCTGTTGGACAGCTCTGAAGTTGGCTGAAATAGTTCACAGCAGCACATAGGTCTGGTCGTGATGTTAACGTGACGTACATTAAGCATCCAACCAACTCACGAAACGGTTTGTCCGTACGCTTCGCTTCCTCTCCCTTTATTCAGACGCAACCGGCACTCTATCGGTGTTGATACCGGCTTGCAGTCATTCATGTTAAACCGATTCAGTAGTCCTTCAAGAAAACTTCGTTGACTTATTCGCAAAAACCGTTCTTCAACGTTCCGTTCTATCTTCATACCGAGAAAACAGTCCACTTCCCCGATATCAGTCATCTCAAACTCTCTTGAAAAACACTGCTTCACTACTTGCACCAGTTTCAGGTTTGGACTAATGAGCAATACGTCATCCACGTACAGCAAAAGAAACACCTGTTTTTCTGCAGTTCCTCTCACATATAAACACTGATCACTATCGCATCGTCGGAAACCCAGTTTCTCCACAAAAAGATGGAACCGCTCGTTCCATGCCCTTGACGCTTGTTTAAGTCCGTATAGCGATCTATTCAAACGACAAACGAGATCTTTACCCTTCTCAAATCCTTCGGGCTGAGTCATATATATTTCCTCTGTAACCGATCCATTGAGAAACGCAGACTTCACGTCCATTTGGTGGACAACCATCTTCCTATGATTTGCAATAGCCAGCACTGCACGTAGTGTATCCAACTTAGCCACCGGAGAATACGTCTCGAAGTAGTCAAACCCTTGACGCTGCGTAAAACCACGAGCTACTAGTCGTGCTTTGTAGCGATCAACTGCTCCTTCTCCATTTCGCTTTACCGGAACACCCACTTACAGGATATTGGCTTTCGATCTATAGGTAGCTTCATTAAAGTCCATGTGTTGTTACGATTTAAAGCGTCGATTTCTTCATCAACGGCTGCTTTCCACTTCGGCCAATCCGCCCGTTTTTGCATCTCCTTTACAGAACTGAGGCAAGTTTTCCACATAACTGTCTGCATGCAATGCGTAACCAGTGATATTCATATCATAATCACGATGCCAGGACGGTGCACTGCGATTCCGCTGTGAATGCCGTTTATTCGACCTCGCTTCTTGTTCTCCAGTTGCATCTAGATCACGGAGCGTCTCATCGGCACAACTTTCGTAACCACCTTCATTATCTTCTTCCTCTTCTTCATGTTCTTCATCCGGTACACTGTTTTCTTCCTGTTCTTGGTTCAATTCACTTTCATCCGAAGCATCATCAGTGTCCGATTCTCTGGAACACACAGGAACTCGTACAATGTCACTGTCATCATATACACTTCTTCCAGAATCCTCAAGCTCTCGGCACTTGTTCTCAACAAAAATAACGTCCCGTGCAACCACAATCTTTCGTTTTCTTGGATCCCAAACACGTTGGGAATACCCAACGAAAATTCCCTTCCACGATTTCGTGTCGAGTTTCTTCCGAAACTCCTTCGGAATGTGCACATACACAACCGATCCGTAAACACGTAGTTTTTCTACATTCGGCTTCTTCCCTTCCCACAGCTCGAAAGGTGTCTTGCCCACATCGATAGCACTAGCTGGACTACGATTTGATAGGAACGCTGCTGTCTGTATTGCCGAGCCCCAAAACGTCTTGTTCACTCCAGTGTCTTCCAGCATAGAGCGGGTCTTCTCCACGAGCGTCCTGTTCATACGCTCGCTGGTGCCGTTCTGTTCTGGCGTAAAAGGAACTGTCCATTCTATCTGAACACCTTTATGCTTGCAAAAATTTAGGAAAGCACGATTCTTATACTCTGTTCCATTGTCACAACGAAAACGAAAGATTCTTTTACCGAACTTCGCGGAAACTATGGCTTCGTATTCCCGAAACACTTCTACAACCTGATCTTTCGAACTGATCAAGCATACAACCGTGAACCGACTCCAGTCATCGATAAAAGTTACAAAATATTTCTCACCATCGATGCCCACCGGCGTCACTGGACCGCAAACGTCTGAATGAACGAGCTCCAGCACACTCGTCGACCGTCTTTCCTCGCGTATGGAAAACGGTTTCCGCGATTGCTTGCCAGCGATGCAAGGTTCACACACAATTTCGATCTCGGATTTTTCACCGATTCTTCTGTTCAGACCGACTACCATATCATGTCGCAATAACAGTTTCTAATTCTTTCCGCTTAAATGGCCATACCGACGATGCCACATCTCTAGCTGTTTCGGAATACGCCCACACGAGTAGAGGGAAGAATCATCATCCACACTTCCACGGAACAAGTCAAGTTCATACAATTTTCCACGTCGCTCACCAATTGCGATGACATCCGATTTTCGCTTGATGCACACTTTACCGTTCGCGAACGTCACTTGCAAACCAGCTAGTTCCATTTTCCGCACTGATAGGAGGTTTACTCTTGCCTCGGGAATGTACAGTACGTCGTTTAAAGTAATCGGAATCGATTTACCGTTCACTTGAGAGTAAAGATTCACTTCTCCGTGGTGCTTTGCAACGATGCATTCTCCTTCCTTGGCAACTGCGATCTGCATCGGATTCTTCATCGGCATCAGCTGTTTGAACAAACTCTTGTTGTTGGTCAAATGCTCCGATGAACCTGAATCGACGATCCAGTTGACTTCACCGTTGTCCGAAAATTTTCGCGCACTCACAAAACATACTCCACTTTCTTCTCCAAAATGTGCACTGTTTTTCTTCGGATTATGCGTTTTTTCTTAGCAGGACACTCGGACAGCTTGTGACCTTCTTTCTGGCAGCCGAAACATTTAAACTTTTTCTTCTGTTGCTTGTTCATCTTGTTTCTTCCACTTCCAGAAAATGCCGCGGACTCACCAACTGGGAAACTAGACTCCACTCCAGCGCTTTTCTGCTTAATTTCCTCATCAAGAAGACGACATTTAACAAATTCGATTGTTAAATTTTCCTCCGGCATCGTTTCCAGTGCCGTCACAACAGTTGAAAACATCGGCCCCAACGTCAACAAAAGATGACACACCACATCAAGGTCATCAATTTGCGCTCCAGTGCTCCTGTACTCACGGACAACCTTATCGAAGATCAGGAAATGCTCCTGCAAGCTTCCACCTTCATGGCGGAGTGTCAGCATCTTCCGTTTTAGGTGCAGACGGCTCGCGATGCTTTTCTCTCGAAAACATTTTTTAGTGCCAGCCAAATTGCTTTCGGCGTTTGTTTATCCTGGACGTACTCCAGTTGATTATCATGGATGCGTGAAATCAGCAACGATTTGCAACGGCGATCCAGCTTCTTCCGAGCAGCAATTTTCTTCTGCTTCTCGGCAATGACGGCGGCAGTAGCATCTGCTTCTACCTTCAAAGCTTCCACTTCCGCAATTTCCCAATCGATACACTCGGTCATTTCGTGCTCTTCTAGCACAACCAGCGTTCGGTACTTCCATGCCGGATAGTTGGAACCGTCGAACAGCGCACAATCTCTTCTTTTTGCATTTTTTAGCTATTATTTCACCACTCGCGATTAACTGGGCCCATAACCTAATGGGTTTTTCGGAGCAATTAACCGGAATAAAACTTAACGCTTTGTTTTCTGTTCACTTCACGTTAGACATCTTTTATTATAAACTGGTTCGTTATTGTTATTAAAAACATAGAATGACAGACAATACATGAGCGTACATAAACGTCAAAAAGGTGAACACACTAATACTACCATATAGTAAGGGGTAGGAAATTGGTTCCTCAACAGAAGCTTTCTCATAAAGTTAATGACATTATCATATGGACATTATGTGTAAATCGTTATGGCGGAAAATTATTAGATTTTCATATACATTAGGCTCAAAATTTGCAATAAATCGATCAACAAGATTGATAAACAATTCAATTCTTTGTTTGCATATTCTGGAGGGAAATACATCAATACATATCATTCTCTTTGCTTAAATCTTGAGTTTTAGTAACCAATGCATTCGAGTTCATAGCAAGAACAAATAAATCCCGCATAATCACAAACCATTCCGAGACCATTTCCTTTATTGTTGACGACCGTTTCCGTTATTGTTACGACATTTACCCTTATAGTGGACAACTATAAACTAACAATCTCCCATATAGTTTTAACAATATGTCAGGTGGTCAAAGGCTAAATAACAATATGCTGAATAGGCGGTTAAGTTAGGTTACCATAACAGAATTGCAATTTTCACGAACAAATTTTTTGCTGTACTCTATGCCATAAAGTTGGTATATAATCCAGACCGAGTGCAAACAACGAAAAACCTTTCAATGACAATATGGCAAACGTTAACAATATGTGTTAATGTAGAGGTTGTATGGTGAAAATGAGATTAAACTCTTCGATAACCATAACATAAAATGTGATAATATATCTTACATTCGAAATATAGTTTCGACTATACAGCAAATTGTTTTTCGTTATGCGGGATGTCATATGAATGTAG
>JASCZW010019403.1:0-13812 GCA_034211315.2 Aedes japonicus
CGGGGCAACGCTTTTTGTCGTCGCTGTGGCCTACGGCTTTCGATTTTCATCGATCCAGCTTTAAGCCAGACAACTAGAGAAACAGAAACGGCAACTAGATTGTTCTCTGCGTTATAAAACATTTTTCACGATTTCGTATTCCTCAGGTTTTGCTTGAAATTTGTGGAACAATTATGTTAACCATACATATCTATTTTGGCATCAGAAAGCCGTTCTGATAATCAACTTCGTGCATGACAGAAATGCTTATTTACCCTCATCACAGGGTGAGTGGTAATAACTGTCAATTTTTTTTTAACATTTGTATATATTTTTAGAGTGTATTTAAATGTCAACATGGCTTGAATGTATGTTTAAAATTTCCTTTCGTTTAAGACGACGTTTGAGACATCATGCTTCCAACAAGATTCTGCATCGTCCCACTAGCCGAAAGCTACACAAGCTTGTGAGGATAATTTTTCGGATTTTATTTCGTCGAAGGAATGGCCTGCCTCTTCACCTGATTTGAATCATCACGACTTCTATGCATGGGATACATGCTGTGCAAAGAGGGGAGTCTCAAAGGTCGGCTGACAATTAAGGCAAAAGAGGAAAGATTTGAACTGAACTAAATTAGGACAAATGTTAAAGATATACCAAACAGGAAATACATTCAAAATTCATAAACTGATGCAAGCTTCTCATTTTCACTGACAGGATTTCCCTCTCACCCTGTGCTGTTACGTTGTTTCACGGCGCCTGAACGGACATTTACTCCACTAACCCAACTAAATATATGAAACGTTAGTTTGAGCAGTGCAAACAACTTCTTCAAGTTGTGGACCTCATAACCATCAACATCTTGGCATGATCCGCCAAAGGCGCGGTGCATCTCTCGCATCAACTTCGAGGGCCCATCACTGCAGGAGATCGATGCAGCTATCCAACAAAACTCCCGGGTTCGATCGCATATCAACTGTTCTGTAATATCTGGTACAACGTGATTTTTTCGGCGCTTGCAGAGATTTGGGGCATCTTAGAAAAACTCAATACGAAGAAAGATCTAACTCAGGAGAAGATCGCCACGTCTCATCGGTGGCAATCAAGAAGGCTAGAGCTGCTTTTGCGAGTCTACGAAATGTTTAGATATCAAACCAGATAAATCAACGAGGTGTGGGTTGACCACACTGTAAGAAGAAAGGGGGAACGAAGTCTTCAAGCAAGCGCTGGACTGAATCCCAGCAGAGGCAGACACAGGAGCTCGTGGCCCCAGAGCCTCAACAAGAAAATAAAGGAAGTAAATATGATTCTGCCCTAGCCCCATGTCGAGGCTATAGCGAGCAGCCACCCAGGATGCACACTATGCAAACCCTAGCAATGGAAAGAACGCATAAGTACAGGGTAAGCCCAAATAAGTGACGAACGAACAAAGACTGTATCTCCTACGAAAAGACAAATAATTCGCCTTTAGCTTTAATTATTCCCGTTAGTCTCTGCGGAAAGACATTACAAGCGGCACGCACCAGATTTCATCCCATATCTTCTGTATGGCAGCTTAGAATGTTTCATTACCCATTGGTTTGAGATCGCGAAAGTGAGCTTCCATGATTCCTCAAATAGAGAAATTCAGAGGATTTTCCGCTCGGCGAAGAAGCTGGGCATAATTCATTAGTCATGAAGTCTGGCAAATTCTTGGTGCCCCATGCTTAGGTAATCTTTGCTCCATGGGACTGCGCAGAATCCTGTTGAAACACCCATTTGTGGTTATCGAACATTGTTGAAGTCTGCTTCTTCAAATGCTTTTCCAGGACCTCTTTTACGTAACATTTGCATTTAAAAAATAGACAAACATTCTCGATTTTTCATGGGTTTACCTGCATTCGCACTGACGAAACTACCCATGCAGCATCAATCATAGTAACCCATGAGTCAGCAGACAAAATTTGACAGCTCTATCAGTCGAACTTTAACCGTGATAAAAACAGTGAAGCCATCGTGCGGCACTTTGTGGACGTTCCGGCATCTACAAACATCTTGGCACTATTAGACAACAATAAGAGCATCGAAAGACAGCCCGGTTCCTGACGGCCGACGACCCTGAGCGACAAGAAGACCGTGGGAAAAGTGGCTACATCACTGCGTGTTCAACCGGCCAAACAGTGAAACAGTACCTGACAAACATGAGCATACATGTCAGCAAGCGGAAGTCACGTCCACTGGTTTCGGAGCTGCAATGACGCAGCGGCTGCGGCTGAATAAGAGGGTCAACTCGATTTTCCCGGCGAATCGCGACGTGGCGCAGGTGATGAACGACGAGACCTTTCTCACCCTGGATGGCAACGACTGGCAGGGTACTTCGTATTTTACTTCCCCCGCGAAGGAAGTGAGCTCCGAGGTGAAGTTCATTTCACACACCAAGTTCTCCAAGAAGATGCTGCTGTGGCTGACAATCAGCGAGAAGGGGATGTCAAAGTCGCTCTTCTTTCACTCCGGACTGGTCGTGAACGGGGAAATGTATAGTACGAAATGCCTGCCGGAAGTTGCGTTGTTCAAGAAATACCATAAGGGCGATCTGGCCGGATCTGGCGTCGGCCCACTACTCGAAGCGATCGTTGGAAGAGATGGAGCGGCTGAAAATCGTTCTGGCACCCAAGTCGGCGAACCCGCCCAACGTCCCCTAGCTGCGTTTCATCGAGAATTTCTGTGCCAACGTCGCGAAAACTGAGCAGTAATTGATAAATAAAATGAAGAAAGAACTCAAAACCATACCTAAACGCATGTTTTCGTCCCCTATGGCGAATGTTCCGGTTAACTGCCAGAAGGTCGCTCGCAAGGGAGTAGATTTTTTTTGAAAGTAAGCTTGAATAATTACCTTCCATGGGGAATTAGTCAAAAGCAATTATCTGTCTTAGCTTTTTTTTATCACCATCCGAAAGAAAAGTCCATTTTTTTAATGCAAACGTTAGTATGCTGCGTTGATTTTTACACCCTCATCAATGAAAAGCAGCGGTAGGCGATCTCGCGTCCCAAACCATGACCGAAGTATGATTCTGGAAGCGTTGAACTGAGCGTTGATAATTTGAATACTCGCTGCATAGACCCTGTCATTTTGAGCGTTGAAACTTTGCTGCAATACGAAGTTTTTCTCATCCGAAAACACAATCATGGAATCACCGTGCCGACAAAGTAATTCGCGACAACGAATGACTCTGTTCTTCTTGTTGGCTTCCGAAAACCCATGAATTTTTCTATTCTTCCAATCTCAAATCCTCTTTGAGAACTGATCTGATAGTTTTCCTGGAGACGTCCATATGCCGAGCCAGTTTATATGAAGAACGACAAGGATTTCGGCGAATTCACTTTACAAACCGTTTGGTACGTACACTGCGAGGACGACATGGTTTTTTCTTTGGATCGATGGTTCCACTCGTCCTCCATCTTTTCAACATCCGGTCGATTGATGTGCGGCATATTCCGTCCATCCGGGTCTCGGCCAATATCTGGATGGAACGCTTTCCTTCCAAATGCATCTGCAAAATCCGTTGTCTATTGAAATCCATATTTTTCTCCGGCACTTCCTGTCGACGGAATCTTGCGAACACTAGCTTGTTTACATATTAATCAGTCCCTCTTTAATATGCTGGCAACCAGATGGATCTTCGAAGGCTAGAAGAATTCCACACTGAAACAAAATACTGCGTGACATATTTGGGCTTACCTGTAGTAAAGACTGTATTCGATGAAATTTGGACAGACAAAATAGGTCACCAAAAATTTTCCTTGAGCACGATTCTTTTAAAACTTTCTGGAAATAAAGTACTACTAAATGGTTAAGTTTTGACATCATTGGTTTATTGAACCTCTTCTCCAAACCCAAATGCCCACACCTTTACCTTGACCCCTTTCATCAAATTTTGAGCAATGATAGGACCGATTTGCTTACTTACTTTTAACCACACTTTCTTTAGTTCAAGTTCATTTTCTATCAGTTTTGGAGTTTTAACGAGCCTTCATGATTGCCCAAATTTTTCAATTGGGCGAAGTTCCGGAGTGTTTGGAGGGTTGACGTCTTTTGGTACAAAAACTACATTATTATCTTTGTACCAGTCTAAGACGGGCTGGGCATAGAGGCAAGATGCCAGATCCGGCCAAAACAGTGTCGGGCCATCGTGAGATCTCAAGAAGGGCAGAAATCGTTTTTGGAGGCATTCATTCTTGTAGATTTGTCCGTTGACGGTCCCAGAGGTGATGAAGTGCTGATTAATTTTGCCACATCCGCAGATCGCTTGCCAGACAAGCAATTTTTTGGCGAATTTCGACAGCTTCTTCTTCCGTACACTGTCCGGAACGGCCAACTTAGAGGTGGCGACGTAGTGTTCCTGTCCTGGCATTTGTTTGGTGTCGGCTTTAATGTAGGTCTCATCGTCCATCACAATGCAGAACGGTTTTGTGAGCCACTCCCTGTACAGTTTTCTTGCACGAATTTTGGCCACCGAGTTCTGTTTATCGCTCCGGTTCGGTGCCTTCTGGACCTTGTACACATGTAATCCAGAACGTTTCATTGTTTTCTGCACGAAACAAACTGAAACTTTCGCCTTTTTCGCAACATCCCTGATCGAAATGTTGGGATAACGCTTAAATTGGTTCAATACCATCCTGGCCTTCTCCGGATTTGATGTGCCACGTTTTTTGCCACTACCATTTTTCCGCTTGGTTGTCTTACGGTCTTTGAACGTTTTGATCACATGAGATACGGTTGAATGTGCGATTCCGAGCTGTTTTCCGACCCATCGATGAGAAGCGTTTGGGTTTTCGAAGTGAGTGCCCAAAATTTGTTGACGCACTATTTCTTCATTCGAAGCCATCACTGAAATCACTCGACCGATTTTCACGAAACTCATTACACAGGTGACACAACACAATGAAATACATTCAGTTAAAATTTCAATAATTTTTACCCACACGCTAAAAAGTTAGGAACAATTGCGTGTGTCCAAAGTTCATCGAATACAGAATTTAACAATTTCGGCGAAATTATCAGTTATTTCACGTTTGAGAGAAATGTCACAATGACGGCATCTTGTTGAAAGTTTTCCAAAAAATAAAAAAAAAGTCTACTTTTTGACAGTATTACGTATGTGTTTTGGAGTACATGTTGCGAAATGTTGGAGCGTCACGAAATATGTTTGGATTTTGAACATTGATAATAATCAAGACATTCATTACGCGTCGATTCCAATTGTGAAAACTATTGATTTTTTACAATAGTCTAATGTTGTCTAAACAAAAGCAAATATTAAGTGATGTCTTATAATTTCGTTGTGCAGAGTAAATTTTCATAAATGCACCGTATAATCCTATCACAGATTTCAAATGTAAGAAAGAAAGGTCTCATATGCAGCAGTGAACGATATAAAAGGGGTACACCTTCGCGAAATGCTTCATTCGTTCGGCAGCCTCGGAAGTGTTCTGAGCGGAAATGGGTCAGTGACAGTTGGCAAAAACGCTGAAGGGTGCACTGGCGAGCAACGAGCCAGGAAGCTGATGCTCAGGCTATGGTTAACGGCTTGGCAGCCATTGGTTATGCAGTCGGTTGATCAAAATCGTAGAGAATTCATTGTCAGCCAGTTGGCGCAACGAGCGAAATACGTGTGATCCAGTTGGTATCTTTAGATATGACGCAACGTTGAGTGTTAAAAAACAATCACGTATTTTCCTGTACCCTAATGCACCTTCAATTTTGAAATTCATGAGACTATATAATGTAAAATTACTGATGCCCATCATATTAAGCTTCAACTCGGACAGGAAAACTGAGAATTGAAGCACCAAAGTAGAAGCACCGAAAAATCAATTCCTTGACCTAACATTACGACACCAGCGAACCGTTGGCAAATATCCAAGGGAACGTGCAGAACACCAACCAGAACGAGCTAATTCTAGATTCCCTCGCAAGCAATATCCCGGATTTCGCATACGATGTGGATAGTGGATGCTCATTCGATGCATAGCTCGGCAGGTATGCCGATTTGAACGAGAAGGATGCTTCCAAATTCGACGACGCGGCAAATGTGCGGCTATTGCTTCGAAAGCCAAACTTCCCAAGCTCTAGAAGGAATTTACCTACTTTCAGACGATTGCCAAGCAACAAACCATCTTCGGCGGGCCGATTGCCACTTCCCATCGTCTCGGAACCAGTGTCTTCAGATGGCGAAGGAGGAAAACTAAGATTTCATCCACTACTGCGGTAGAGTGAATCGAGCTTGCGTGGATTTTAAGCTACAGGAGGTCAAAGAGGACCAATTCAAGCCCCTTATCTTTGTGTGTGAGTTGAGGTCATCCAAGAACGCGGACATCAAGATGCACATAGTGAAACTAAATGGAAAGCAGCACATCACACTAGAGAAAATAGTGGAAGATTACAATAGCATGATTAATTTGAAGAAAAAAACTTCGTGAATCGGCCGTCTGGTTGATGTCACAAAACATTCAGTTTAGTGGCGAACCAGCCCAGGAGGCTGAAAGCCACAATAATAAAGATATAAAAAAAAAAAAACGTTCAGTTACCTCACTTTGCTATAGTCAAACTGACAACACTGCTCAGCGTCATCAGCGTGACATTTCAGCTGGCAGTCTTTTGTGATCTTATGATTCGTAGAGACGTAAGGTAGGAATGTATGAGGAACGAAGGTCAGTCGCACCCGCCTTCCAGGTTGTCAACTCCACCATTTGAAGCCAGAAACCAGTTGGGCCCAGTATCGGAGTCGTACCAGACTCCGGTGAAAAGGGATAAATAGACTTTCTAGTTCTCTTGTAGCAGGGCTCAAGTGTCCCAATCAGGAAAGGAAATTAATACCACTCAAGTTAGAAACCATCGGGAGCAACTAGCTTCTGCTAGGGCGCTTTCAATACCCCTGAAGCCTGAAGAGACAGATTGGGTATCCGTTTATGCCCGTAGCAGCCAGCACCTTATCAGCATTAAACCGTAAAAATTGACTGCATTAACGTAAAGCCGGATCGGATTCACTTATGAAATCGGATTGGTTTGATATTTTAATTGATTAGCTAAACGGGCTCTACATCTTAAGTACTTAAAGGGCGATACGGTCAAAATTTGGTCAATATAAACTTGACGTATTTCTTTCAATTTTGCATTTAAAAAACCTGAACACCCCTCATTTTGAAGGTGTGTGTGTGTAGAATGTTGCTCCTATTTTGATTTTGGAATTCACTTTTCAGTTGTCAAAATGCCGTCCAAGCAAGAAGAGCAGCGTATCAAAATTTTGCTCGCGCATCGCGAAAATCCGAGCTACTCGCACGCAAAGTTGGCAAAATCGCTAAAAGTTGCCAAATCAACCGTTACAAATGTAATTAAAGTGTTTGGGGAACGTTTGTCGACAGCCAGGAAGTCTGGATCGGGGGGAAATCGAAAACCGGAAGCCGCTGAGACGACAAAGAGAGTTGCCGGTAGTTTCAAGCGAAACCCCAACCTATCTCTCCGAGATGCCGCAAATAAGCTGAGTGTATCGTCTACAACCGTGCATCGAGCCAAAAACGAGCCGGACTATCGACTTACAAGAAGGTAGTGACTCCAAATCGCGATGATAAACAAAATACGACGGCCAAGCGCGATCCCGGAGGCTGTACACGACGATGCTGACGAAGTTTGACTGTGTGGTAATGGACGACGAAACCTACGTCAAAGCCGACTACAAGCAGCTTCCGGGACAGGAGTTTTATACGGCAAAAGGAAGGGGAAAGGTAGCAGATATTTTCAAGCACACGAAACTGTCAAAGTTCGCAAAGAAATATCTGGTTTGGCAAACCATCTGTACCTGTGGCTTGAAAAGCAGCATTTTCATAGCTTCCGGGACTGTCAACCAAGAAATTTACGTGAAAGAGTGTTTGAATAAACGTCTGCTGCCTTTCCTGAAGAAACACGGTTGTTCCGTACTGTTTTGGCCGGATTTGGCATCTTGCCATTACGGTAAAAAGGCCATGGAGTGGTACGCCGCCAACAACGTGCAGGTGGTTCCCAAGGACAAGAACCCTCCCAACACGCCAGAGCTCCGCCCAATTGAGAAATACTGGGCTATTGTCAAGCGGAACCTAAAGAAGACCAAAAAAACTGCTAAGGACGAGCAGCAGTTCAAGGCAAACTGGCTTTCTGCGGCGAAGAAGGTGGACAAGGTGGCTGTACAAAATCTGATGGCAGGGGTCAAGCGTAAGGCCCGGCAATTCGGATTTGGAAAAGCGGAAGCCTAACTGAATATTTTTCCTGAATTTTATACTAGTTGAACTTGAAAAAGAAATTTAATTTGATTTTTTAAATAAACGATTTCACCGATTTACACGCGTTTTCCCTTGACCAAATTTTGACTGTATCACCCTTTATGTTGTAGATTTAGTTGATAATTGTTGTATTTCAAAATGTGGTGTGGTTCCCTCTAGGGAGTGTATATAATTTCTAATCTCACACTAGCGCAGCCCATTCTTGAAAGCACCTTGGAAAATGACAACTTCTTGAATGCATCTTATTTCTTGTCACTGACCAAGCAAACTGCTTAGTATGTGTCGCTCGGGTCTCTTGTCAAGTCGAGTTATTAGTACGAGACACTGAAGAAGTCTGCACATTGTTGACGAAATACGCGTATCTGTCAAGTTAAGCAAAGGTAGTTGGAATTAAATGGAAAATACTAATTTTTCTTCTAATTTCTAATTATCGCCTACAAGTTTAAACGTAAGCTGATTATGTATTAAGTTAATAAAACTTACTGATTCGATGAATAAAGGAAGATTCTACATCTATATATGTTGTGCCAATTCGCGAATTAATTTTAATTTTACTTAAACTTGACAACTGGAAAATAATCGATTAATCGATTAAAATCCCTTTGTGATTGATCAACAAGTTTTCGATAAGATGTTTGTCAAAATTGAGCTCTTGTATGTCAGAAATAAGTCAGCTCGAGTAGCAGAATTAGTCGATTATTTTCCATCTGTGAAAATTAAAATTAATTCACGAATTGGGACACCGCCATAATAGTCTAACAATACAATACAAAGAAAATCCACCCTAATGCATCCAAAACTACCTAGTAAAAATAAGAGTCCGTCGATGCATTTCGTGCCTTCTGGCAACTTTACTTCTACTGATGCTCGTCGATTTAGCACCACCCGGGGGAGACTTGGTCCTATATCCAATGATTTCATTATCTCCAATCTACTGATGAGCAACCTAACTGCAATAACTTCAAATTAGGTTACAGTTTCCAGCATTACAACCTTTTCTCTGGCGATGGATCTCGGAATTTTTAGTTCTTGCAAGACTGCTCACAATCAATCGAAGGATGTTGTTCTGAACTATCTGAAGTTTCCGAACTGCAACCTTATTCTTGGTCAATTGAATGGACTTTCTGTTGATCGCGAATACAGAGATCCTAACGAAGTACTACATTTAATTGAAGTATTTTGAACATGCGATAGGAACAACCAGGGTTATTCTGCGTGGCGTGTGAGTCGACACGACTCGCTCTCACATACTAGGTGGCAATTGTCGCCTCGTGTTAGGTGACTCTCCATTTGATTTGCACAGAGAGTCAACTTACACGTCACGCAGAATAAGACTGAGACCAAGGTAGACTACTTCCCCTGACGAATCGATCGGTGTGTCACAGAGGTGAACTGTTACATCTCCTGGCGGAACGAGTCAGGGTGACTTGGAGTGCGGGTTTTAACTGGGTTAATCTTGAAATATTCGGACTGAACATTGAGGCCCTCCTGAAGTTTGCCAATCAGAACACGAATCACTCGACCCTCATAGCTGATGGAAGTCGTCCGCAAACATCTACAAAAACAAAACCAGCACCTGGTAAGGAAAGAACATCTCTCGTGACGATGCTGAATGAGATAGGTCCAAAGAGGCTCCCTGGGGAGCACCAGCATCATCGTGCCAGAAATTGCTTTTCCGACGTCCAACTATGCCATGGCCGAAATCTTTCCAAAGGATTCCGTTTGAGGATGTTAGTTACTCGCGTCGGTTGATGGATGGTAGAGTGCCTTTCCTGACCTAAAATTGTTTCTGAATTCTAGTTTATGAACTCCAGTACACGGGTGAGGATCAGCGTTTCGATCAACTTCAAAATGAAGGACAAAACTCTGATGGGGCGATAACTTTAAGCGCTGATAGGATCTTTGCTGGGGTTGCAAATAGAGATCACTTTGACTATTTCATTCACTCCCCACTCCCCACGCCCCACCGGTGAAGTTTTGGTTGTATCTCTCCCGTTTGAACCCACTCATAACTGATGATGACGTGCAAAGTGTTGTTTCGCGATGTCTGAGTACTACAGACCCCATCGACGTGGTGCGGTTGGTTCCCAAAGGAAAGGATATATCCAACCTGACATTCGAGTCATTTAAGGTTGGTTTGGATCCGGATCTGAAAGATTATGCTCTAGACCCTGATTCATGGCCCTCTGGATTACAATTCCGTTAGTTCGTTGACTTGGCAAACAACTAATAAATTACGATGTAGAAGGAGATGTTCGCTCATCACCATGAGGCACCAAGAGTGAACATTCATGTTTTTGGCTAGAATGAAAGATGTGAAGAGAAAGTGTTGATAGTTCCGTCAGATGCGGCAGGTAGGAAAATCTAACAGATGTTTTTGAAAATTGAGCGAAAGGGCATGTATCCAATGGTACTCGAACCATGGACGTCAATCTTTGCCTAACATCCCACTGCGGGGTAGGTTGAAGCAACGGAACAAGTCCGCCACTTCAACAGGCAAAAATTGACGCATGGAAAGACGCTCATGTACCACTGTGGCTTGTATAGTTATTCTAGCGATCTATTGTGTGCACTCTGTTTATTGATGCGCACATGGGAGAGGAACTCTCTCCTTTTTTGGGTTTGTTTTGATTCGCACCGACTGACGATCACACCTTCTACATCATAATCGTTACTCCTCGCACGGAGAATAAATAACATAAGAATTAATGTAATAAATTACGCCGGGAAACCTCAAAAGAGGCACCAAGGAAGTCCCTGAACCGCCCAGCCCAGTCGTGCTTTCTGCTGACATCTGCCATCATCACCACCCCGGACCTGCGGCTGGTGACGGTAGAGGGGGCTTCCGGCCGGCAACCTCAGGCAAGTATGATTTCTGAATCCGCCTTGATTTTCAGCTCTCTGGATCGTCCCTCGAATGAATTGCGGATATACTATCAGAAGGTTCGTTGAGGACCAAAATCGACGCGTTCTTTCTGGCAGTCTCGGAGGACGAATATGATATGATTTTGTCGACGAAAACGTGGCTGGCTGATAGGATCAATTCGTCGCAACTTTTTAGATCATTATGTCTACAGAACTGATCGATCCTTGCTGAATAGTCATAAAACACGTGGCGGAGGAGTCCTGATTGCTGTTTTAACTAGGCTAACCAGCTATCTCAGCGAGTATTCCATTTCTAGCCGATTGGAGCAGATTTTGATTGCTCTGGAACTTCTACGAAACACACTTAGCGTGGGCGTAGTCTACATTCCTCTCGATCGAAAAAAAACGATTGCACAATCATCCGTGATCATGAGGATTCGATAGGCTCAACATCGTCTCAACTGAGCTCTCACTCTCCTGCGCTCTTATTCGGCGATTACAACCAAGCTGGATTACAGTGGCGCTTGACCGGCAACGAAATTCCAATGATCGATCCCTTGTTATCGCATATGCCAGCGGCCTGTTCTAGCATTTTGGATGGATTTAATTTCCATGGATTCACTCAAGTTAATACCATGCTGAACCGGAATGGGCGCTTGCTCAATCTTGTTCTAGCAAATAATCCTGCATAACCGGGCACACTTCTTACTCTGCCACTAACCGATCTAGATGCCGACCACCCTGCTCTCGTTGTGAACAGATTATGTGAACGATGCAGTTGATTTTTTCAGTTCTGCGCTGGAAAATACAATCTCTCGCACTGTTCCAGTTCGTCGCCCTCCGCAAAAACCATCATGGTCGAATCCACGCCTACGCGTACTGCAGCAACGACGCTCTGCCGCCCTCCGTAAGTACTGCACTTCTCGCTCACCTTACTACAAACGACAGTTTAATTTCGCAAGTAATCGTTACCGCAAATATAACCGTGTCCTTTAAAATCGACATGTAAGACGCACGGAAGCGAACCTGCGAGCGAACCCGAAAAATTTTTTGGTCGTTTGTTAACTTCAAGCGAAAGGAATCTGGGTTGCCTTGTCCATGTTTCTCGAAGATGACACAGCCAATACTGAAGGTGAGAAATGCAACCTGTTTGCCCAAAGTTTTAGGCAAGTGTTCAACGATTTCTCCGCCTTGCCGACACAAGTGATCGATGCTACTATGGGGTTGCCACAAGACGTGGTCAAATTCGATTTTCCATGCATTACTGAAGACATGGTGATGACTGCAATACGCAAACTGAAGCTCTCGTTTGCCACTGGCCCTGACGGCATCCCATCACCAGTTTTAAAACGATGTGCAGTCAGTCTGCCTCCACTGGAATTGGTCTGATCGAGTCTAATGAGTCAAAAATCAGAGATATAAACATTAGCGTCCCCTTGCAAGGATCTCCCAGCTTTCGGCGCAGCAAAGTGAGTTTTCCACACGCTGGAAACACTCGTATATATTTCCGATCCACAAAAAAGGAGACAAACGAGACATTGTCAATTACCGTGGTATGACCTCACTGTGTGCATGTTCAAAAATGTTCGGAATTATTATAAACGGTTCCTTGTTTGAGTGCTGTAAAAACTATATCGATTCTGATCAACACGGTTTTTATCCAAAACGATCGGTTTCCACGAACCTGGTTCAATTTACCTCTAACTGCCTGCGTTGTATTGATTCTGGATGGCAGGTTGATGCTGCGTATATAGATCTGAAGGCTGCGTTTGATACGGTGGATCATGAAATTCTGCTTGGTGGTTCAGGTCTTACTTGGTAAATCGCTCACTACGGGTTAAGATTGGCACGTCGGAGTCGGAAGCTTTCACAAATAATTCGGGAGTTCCACAAGGCAGCAACCTTGGTCCACTGCTTTTCTCGATCTTCATAAACGATGTCATCCCACCTCTTCTACGCAGACGATTCTAAAATTTACAAAACTATGAAAAGTCTATCAGACTGTTCCGACTTGCAGCATATGTTGTGTATTTTCGCCGATTGGGGCGCAAGGAATTTGATATCATATCACCGGAAAAACGCACCAATCATCTTCGGCTATGTCTTCTCCGGGCAATCGCTCACTCGCGTTCAACACATCAAGGATCTGGGGGTTATTCTGGATAATGGACTGACATGACGAGTTTCGCGATCCGCTCTGCCGTTCCATACTGGAATCATGTGCTATTGTATGGTGCCCTTTCCAGGCCAACAGAATCGAAGCAGTTCAACGAAAGTTCGTAAGATACGCTCTTCGCTTTCTCAGGTGGCGTGATCCTACGAACCTGCCATCCTACGATTGGCCAAGGTTGTGTGGGTTCACGTTGTGTTGACCTTTTCAACAGTGGTTATGAGTTTGAATCGGACAGCTGGTCGAGGGAACTAAGTAGCGGAATTGCTCTTGGCATATTTTTCAGAATATTGGTCAACTTCCAAAAGGGTTTTGCACAATCTGGGAGAGAGCAAATTTTCGATTCAAAATACCTATTTCTGAGGAAAATGTCGAGGGTTACGTAAGCCGGGTGGGAGAATCCGGATTCAATAACGTGTAGTGGCTCTCCTCCAGATTGTTTTGGATGATGGATCCATAGTTCTAACGCCGAGTGTTCCCTCAGGGTTCACGTTTTGTGATGAGCT